>CM037781.1:77271751-77321751 GCA_021229015.1 Solen grandis | reverse complement strand
TAAAGTACCTTCAATGTTGGTGATTAGGGCGACAACCCCTAATGATATCAAACCATACACGACAACTAATAGTCTGGATATCCGGGACCCCCATACGTCATCTAATGTGTGCATGTGTTCTTTTATTATGTCAATATACGTGATCGTTGAAAGTGCAAGTAATAATGAAGACAAAGAACTCAAAGCACTTGCGGCAATAGAAGCTACAATCAAGCCGGGAAGTCCTGGATAATTTTGGAATACATCATTTATTGTAAAAGGCACGATTTGGTCTACTGTTGAAAGTTGCGCGGAGGCAACAGGGTCACATCCTTTCTCTGCGTAGTAGGCAAATATTGAGACTCCCGTAAACAAAGCTAAGATCCAAGAAAATGAATAAAATGGTCCAGATATAATTGTAGTCAATTTTGATGTTTTCATTGAGTTCGCAGCATTTATTCTTTGAATGCAATTCTGAGAAAGTGTCATAAAAAAGTGAAGAAAAATCCCCCGAAGAGCAGAGACCAAAATGATTGCCGTATTGTTGGATCTGGATTAAAATCGAAATAAGTCATTCTGTTGTTGCTATGTTGAAATACGATAGTCGTTCCACCAGCTTCAATGTTCGTCTTGATCAGAACTGAAAAGCAAAGATTATTTTTAAACTTCTTGTTGTAAAAGACTGCTAAACGAAACAAAAAAAAAAAACAAAAAAACCCCTCAATTTTACGTTATTTGTTACGGTCCATACTTATGAACTATGTCTAGAAATGTTTATAATTTTGGATTTAAATAATCATTATAATTCATGGCACTTAAAAGAAAAGTAAGCCGAATTGCTTGATATCACTTAACAAAAACCCGAATGTATTTGATTTATGTATTTCGAATTCATAAAAAAGAAGTAAAAAGACGTTGTTGATTGATTTTTCAAATATCAACTTCGCTGCCATAATAGGAAACAACAAGAGATGTCCAAAGACAGCGCGCTGCTTTTTTCTGAGTGCTGGATGGTATAATGCTCACTGTTACTATTTTTAATGTTATATAAAAACCATGTGACATAAGGCCCCAAAACATATGGGAAGTTTTAATCCCATAATTTAAGTACATACTGATATAAGAACTTGGAAACCATTAACCTAAAATATTCCATTTAAAATGAACAGTAAAGAAAACTCTAAGTTGAAAAGTACCACTACAGTACAAAAATGAATTAAAGAGTTACATGTCCTTTTGAAATAATTTCCAACTTTGAAAGTGATCAAGTATTCCAACATTGAAGTAAATATGTTTTGGAGAAATTGACCTTAACCAATACAGAAAATTCTAACTTGAAAAAGGGGGTATAACTGTGTAAAAATGAATTTTAGGGTTACCTGCCCTATTGAAAAGAGTAATTATTTTAAAAGAGAACAAGTACACCGAATTTGAAGTGATTATGATTGATGGTTATGGAGAAATTGAACAAAACAAAAAACTTAACCAACCCAGAAATTTTTAAGCCAGAATAAGGTCATAATTATGCCAAAATGACTTTAAGGGTGACCTGCCTTTTTGTAATGGGCTCCCTTATATATAGTAAACAAGTTTTCAAGGTTTGAAGTGAATATGTTTGATAGTTTTAGTAAAAGGTCCAAGCCATTATAGAAAATTATAAGTTTGATGGTTATAGATAAATGGACTTGAACAAAACACGTAACCCCAACGTCTCCGCCAATGCCGACAAAAGGGCATGACAATAGATCTACCTTTTTTTCTTCGAAAAGTGGAACTAAAATGATATACGATCCAAAAAAAAAAAAAATGAAAAGTTTTATAATGAAAACGCTATCATTTATTTCTTACTGATTAGTTTCTGTTTATATTCTGAACAAGTCAGTTCGTCAGTTATTTCTAGTACAGGGGTCGCCTAATAGATCACTCCAGAACAAAACTAGTTAACAAGTTATTCTTAGAATAGGGAGTTCCTCTACAGTGTTGTGTATACATAACTAGGATAGGTGTAATATGTAACAAACGAAACAAAAAAACTTAACCAAGAAATTTTTAAGCCAGAAAATGGTCATAATCAAGCAAAAAACTTTAAGGATAACCTGCCTTTTTGTAATTGGTTCCCTTATACATGTATATAGTAAACAAGTTTTCAAGGTTTGAAGTGAATATGTTTGATAGTTTAGTAAAATGTCCAAGCCATTATAGAAAATTCTAAGTCGAAAAAGGGCCATAACTTTTACAAAATTATTATTATGCTTGATTGTTATTGATAAATAGACCTGAACGAAATCTTTAACCAACGCCCGACGTCGCCGCCAACGCCGACAAAAGGGTCATGACAATAGATCTACCCCTTTTCTTCGAAAAGTGGAGCTAAAAATGACATACTATCCTTTTAAATAAAATTACTAAATAGAATTTGAAGTTAAACAATCTTTATACCGAAATGAAATGAATACCAAAAGAAAAGTTTTATAATGAAAACACTATCATTTATTTCTTACTGATTAGTTTCTGTTTATATTCTGAACAAGTCAGTTCGTCAGTACATTTATACATATTACATAAAACCGTGAAAATAATATACGTACGTGCTAATATGCAAATGAGCATGAATGACAACGGCTTGGAAAACGTCCACCCATATTACGGATTTAAATCCTCCGATAGCGGTGTAGATTGTTGCGGTACCGGAGAAGATAATTACTGAAGGCCACATCGACAGTCTAGCAATGAATTCCATAACAAAACTAGTTCCGTACAAAATAGCTCCAGTGGCTATCACACTATTTACAACTCCCATTGCCAAAGCAACATATCGGACATGATTTGAACCATAAGGAATTTGAAAGTATTGATACATTGTCGTTACCTTTAGTGGATAGAATATTGGAACCAAGATAATGCTTGCTACCCAAAAGTTAGCGGTTATTCAAACACAAAAGATTGAATATTGCATCCCATTAGCATAAGACTCTGCTGGAATCCCAAGAACCATTACTGCCGACTGGAATGTCACAACAAACGACAGTGCAAGTGGCAATGCTTTAAGATTTCTGTTTCCGAGTAAAAAAAAACATCTGTTGTCTGCTTCGTACGATCTCGAATTTCAAATAGTACTCCAATCATTATGGAAATACATAATGATAATCCAAACACTACGAAGTCTATTGTAGAAAACAATCTTTGTCCTGTACACTTCAACACTTGTTTTGCAGTGTTTTCGTCGAGCGCTAACTATAGTTTATTTTCAAGTAAGCCTCTGCGTACGTGTAGTTGCTCTCGTTGCATGCAGATGAACTATCGCCCGCAGTGTATACAACTCTTCTCTTTTTAGCTCACCTGAGCACAAAGTCCGTCTTCAGTCTGTGCGTTCGAGCGTCAACAGTTTCCTTTAAACAACATCTCCTCCTAAACCGCTGACTGGATTTTGACCAAACTTCACAGGAATTATCCTTATGATAACCTCAATCAAATTTGTTCAAATTATATTGATTGGTTGGAAAAGTAGGTCACATGAGCTAAAAATAGATTTTAAAATGCAAACTTTGAAAATCTTCTGCAAAACTGCAAGGCCTAGAGTTAAGATATTAAGTGTGTGTAGCATTCTCTTATGAACTTCTACCAAGATTGTTCAAATAAAAAGCTAATTAGAAAAAACACAAGGAGTTTAGACATTGCCTTATGAACATCTATCAAGTACGTTCAAATCATGGTCCTGGAGCCAAAATTGGCCAACGGTATTATATTGCTGTTCTTCTGCATGGAGTTTGTATTCAGTATGACTATGTTGTAAAAGGCAATGAAAGAAGTATTTCTCAGGTGAGCGATTCAGAGCCATCTTGGCCCTCTTGTTTTAATTGATTTACTTGTTTAGCGTTGAGGGAAAACAAAGATTCATATTTCAAATTATTTATAGTGTCAAACATATGTACATATGTCAAAGGCCTGGTCCTAATTATCAGTTCCGGCTTTCTGTGTGTGTCACTAAAATCTGTAACAGTTCTTTTAATTATTGCAATTATTTCAATCAGAACAATATAATTTTGACAAAAGGGACCATGAAAAAGAACTCATAATTATTGTATGCAATTAATTCTTCACTATTGATTTAAATAAGCGATATATGTCATTTCAATGATATTGGTTATACTCGTAACAATAATTTATTTAGAAATTCAACAATATCATCTTAAGGTTTTATTTAATCACTATGAATACAAGTACATTATACATATATCCATAGATACCATAGTGCAAGGGTAAAATTGATTAAACATTGTGATAAATGCAAATAGTCTCTTCTTCCGTTGCCTATTTACTGACATAATCACGGCAGGGAATCACGTGACTTTTGTGGTAACGCGAACTGACAATATGGCCGCATGAAAACCTCCATTTAGACCGATTTTTCAGGTAATTTTATAATATATCATTCATACTTATGTATAAGATATGCCGCAGCCTACGCGGAATGGAATATAGTTCTTGGCTTTACCTTTATTTTTTGTCCATATGCCAAAGGTTTTCTCAAGCACTCAAACATTCGACCGGCTTTTTCTATTTTGACAATTATTTTGCGGGTAATACGCACGCAAATATTGTATTTTTGTTAGAAAATGGTGATATAAGGGCTAAGTAATACAAAAAAGTATAATATTAGTTTATTTGAAAAGTATGATGGCATATTTCCGCCAGCAACTTATCCACTTAGCTATGTCATATTGTGGGTTGTTTACATTAACATTTGCTTGTATAAAATTTGATTTGCTATGAACTTTACCATTCTTCTAGGACATTTATGTATTTGATATGTTGTCTTTTAGAAACATCATTCCATGAATTACCTGTGTTTTTACACATAATTAGATACATATGTTGGGTAAGCAATAATGTTCAGAACTATCGGTCTTTTTGAAATTGGCATTTCCTTATTTTGACAGTAAAGGATGGAGTATCTCAAAAGTAACAGTGCATAAAAATCAAAACCGTATTTACATGTAAAAGGCAAACTGAATTTTATATTTAGGTGTAGATATCTAACCTCACTTTTGACCTTCTTCGAGAGGATGATGTAAGACAGTCCCGTCTGTTTTTTGTAACGATTTTCATCGTTAGATATCCTATATTCGTAGAAAAAATGTTACGCACCATCGTTTGTTGAGATGACGACTAGATAAACATTTACATATTCACGAAATTTGAATTAATTATTCTGAATAAATTACAGTTTATTTGATAAATATGAAGTTATTTTGTCAAAACACTTATCTATGATGCATTTTGAAATTTGTATCGGGCTGAACGTTGTGAATACCTGCAATATTTAATGTTTCACCTTCTCCGCATGACTGGGAGACAGTGAGCTTGTTTACTGCGCCGATCGAGGTGAATATTTTAACTTCCTAGGATGAAATGCTTCACAGATAACGAATGTTTCATGCATATAACCGTTCTACGTTCTACACTTCTTAAATCCCCAGTGTTCGGTATTTCTTGTTACGACTGCGGTTAAGGTAATAGGTATACTAAAACATACACACACACACGCACACACACACACGCACACACACACACACACACATCTCGTCTCCTAATGTTCATACCCCCTATAATTGATATCAGTTTGTTGACACGTTCTTAGAACTTATGCAAATCCTACCCGATGTTCATTGGTTTTGACAAGCATTTTCCTGGTTCGAACCCATGACAACCGAAGTCAAGTACGTTTGGGTCACGGAGCCTCCCTTTTCTTTGGAGCAAGGGTTTATGTTTAATCATTTGTAAGGTTCGTTTATACGCCTGGATAAAAATCAACATGGTCCAATGTACTTCTTGTAGAGGGCATTGTTTTTCCCAAAGTGCTTCACGATTCCCTTGATATTGTCAAATTTATCCTCAACATCCCGAAGTTTCCTCCAGATACCACAGTATTTATCTATCAGTCTATCTATCTAGCGCGGGGCGCAGTGGCTATACAAGGTGAGTATTTGTACAGTTTTTATATTATTTTCTAACCAATATTGGGTAAAATCAAGTTAACAATCTCAAAGCCCATCTAAAAGGTGAACTACTGACAAACTGTTGGTTCTGTAAACGCTTTACTTATCGTGAATTTGAATGAAAAATGACCAAAAGTTTCGATGGGATGAGCCATTTGGCAAATTTGTCAAAAAAAACTTACGTTTTCTGGTTGAAGTGAATAATTTCAAGCTGCGCATCATTAACTTTAACATTCTGTCTGTTACTGATCCGAATCACGGCTTCCCAAATGCTTTTCTTGAAAAGATATAAGCTGTTTAAGTTGGCATGTCTTCGAAATTTGAGTAACGACGACAGTAGTCGGTAGCTACTCATGGTTAACGACGAAATCAGTTGAATAGCTACTATGGATATAGTCGACAACAGTCGAACCATTGCGACAAATTGTGTCAGTCATCTCATAAAATTGTATTATATAGACAAAGAACAATTTGAAATACAGGGACGTAGCTAGCGTTACGAACTTACGCACGTGCATACCATTGAAATAAAAAGTAAACATTCAGATATGCCCCTTAACGATGATAAAATTAGAGAAAGAAGGGGGTTAGTTTGTCTATTAAGTTCAATCGATATTTTTTCCTTATCGTAGATCTTATGTGACGTAGTGTTGTTGTTGATGATGATGATAAATATAAGTCCAAATTCCACGATTATGATTTTAAATTTATTTACGTGCTTAGTATACTGTGAAATCATTAATTTCGGGGGACACTAATTTTCGTCAATTTCGTGGTGGGTTTTATCTACGAATACATGTATTAAAATTTGTCTCTTATAAATACCTCACGATTGCTATTTTCGTACCCTCCCTTCAGCCCAAATCTGATCTGAATCTCTAAGCACTCAAATACATTTGATTACTGTCTTATTTGGAAATATATCTTAGAGTAAAAGGTCTGTCAACATGTAAATATTTTGATTTATAGTAATAGAATACTAGAGTTTTGTTTAAGACAATCATTGTTCAAACAGAAATGATTTTCAGTGTATACGTATCAGTTGTCAGATCGGCCAGTCATCTGTTTATATCGTTCAGGTAACCGTCCGAGGTGGCCGCATGGTAGAGTGGCCGCCTTCGGAGCGGGAGTTCAATCCCATAGAGCGACATACTCTAAAAAATGTTACTGATAGCTTCCTGCTTGGCGCTTAGCATATAAAATAGGTCAGTTGCAGATATTATAGAACCAAGATGTGGTCGAAAAACATAACCCCCCGCCCAAGTTGTGGTTGTTGTGGCGTTGTGGTTTCTTAGAAGTTTTTTTTCTAGTTTTTTTTTTCTATAAAAGTTATTAGTTAAATAAAGTGACCCCGGGGCGGGGCCAATTTTGACCTCAGGGCCATGATTTGAGCAAACTCGGAAGATATATACTAGACAATGCTACACACCAAAAGCTAAGCTGCAGGCCTTGTGGTTTCTGAAAAAAAGATTTTTTTCCTATATAAGCCTATGTAAATTCAAGTGACCCCTGGGCGGGGCCAGTTTTGACCCCAGGGTCATGATTTGAACAAACTTGATAGAGATCCATTAGACAATGCTACACACCAAATATCTAAGCTCCAGGCCTTGTGGTTTCTGAGAAGATTTTACTATTCTTTTTCCTATATAAGCCTATGTAAAATCAAGGGACATGATTTGAACAATCTTGGTAGAAGTTCATAAGCCAACGCTACACAAACTAAATATATAAGCCTTAGGCCTTGCAGTTTGCAGAAGATTTTCATTGTGTTTGCATTTTCAAAATCTATTTTAGCTCCTGTGACCTACTTTTTCAACCAATCAATATACTTTGAACAACGTTGATAGAAGTTATCATAAGGATGATTCCTGTGAAGTTTGGACAAAATCCATTTACCAGTTTAGGAGGAGATGTTGTTTAAAGGAAATTGTTGACGCACGCACGTACGAACGGACGACGGTCGCCGGACAAAAGGCGATCACAATAGTTCACCATGAGCATTTGTGCTCAGGTGAGCTAAAAAGGGAACAGTTGTATACACTGCGGGCGATAGTTCATCTGCATGCGACGAGAGCAACTACACATACGCAGAGGCTTACTTGCAAATAAACTATAGTTAGCGATCGACGAAAACACTGCAAAGCAAGTGTTGAAGTGTGCAGGACAAAGAATGTTTTCTACAATAGACTTCGTAGTGTTTGGATTATCACTATGTATTTCCATAATGATTGGAGTACTATTTGCAATTCGAGATCGTACGGAGCAGACAACAGATGTGTTTTTACTCGGAAACAGAAATCTTAAAGCATTGCCACTTGCTCTGTCGTTTGTTGTGACCTTCCAGTCGACAGTAACGATTCTTGGGATTCCAGCAGAGTCTTATTCTAATGGGATGCAATATTCAATTGTTTATGTTGGAATAACGGCTAACTGTTGGGTAGCAAGCATTATTGTGGTTCCAATATTCTATCCACTAAAGGTAACGACAATGTATCAATACTTTCAAATTCCTTATGGTTCAAATCATGTCCGATATGTTGCTTTGGCAATGGGAGTTGTAAATATTGTGATAACCACTGGTGTTGTATTATACGGAACTAGTCTTGTTATGGAATCCATTGCTAGACTGTCGATGTGGCCTTCAGTAATCATCTTCTCCGGTACTGCAACAATCTACACCGCTATCTGAGGATTTAAATCCGTAATATGGGTGGACGTTTTCCAAGCCGTTGTCATGCTCATAGGCATATTAGCACGTACGTATATTATTTTCACGGTTTTATGTAATATGTATAAATGTACTGACGTACTGACTTGTTCAGAATATAAACAGAAACTAATCAGTAAGAAATAAATGATAGTGTTTTCATTATAAAACTTTTCTTTTGGTATTCATTTCATTTCGGTATAAAGATTGTTTAACTTCAAATTCTATTTAGTAATGTTATTTAAAAGGATAGTATGTCATTTTTAGCTCCACTTTTCGAAGAAAAAGGGTAGATCTATTGTCATGACCCTTTTGTCGGCGTTGGCGGCGACGTCGGGCGTTGGTTAAAGATTTCGTTCAGGTCTATTTATCAATAACAATCAAACATAATAATAATTTTGTAAAAGTTATGGCCCTTTTTCGACTTAGAATTTTCTATAATGGCTTGGACATTTTACTAAACTATCAAACATATTCACTTCAAACCTTGAATACTTGTTTACTATATACAGTCTATTCACGATGGAACGAAATGCGATGGAGCTAAATGACGGTGTAATGCGAAGTAATTGTCAGGTCCCGGCAATATTTGTTCTTTATTCAATGTAAAAAAGATGCGATGGAACGAAAGATGCACTGGAGCGAAGTATGTTTGTGGTCCGATTTGCTAATTAACAACTGATTAATGACGCGTTCGAACGAAGTGTCGGTCAGTTTTCAACCTACCCGAGGGACATCTGTCGCTATTATATTGTCTGTAATCAGCCTATTAGCACGCCATCCGTTTTATTTATCAATATCATCGTATAAAAATATAAAAAAATATAGAGAATCAAATAATGAAACAACATCACACTAAACATATTACGACACTAAATCTTTACGACAGTACATGGTTTTCGGCAATACATACTAAAACACGACATAAACAAAAAACAAACGAATGAGCACATACATAAAGGGATTCTCAATCGTCAATATGAAAGATGCAACGGAACGAAATACGCGATGGAACGAAATAAATGCGTTTCCCGGGGCTACTTCGTACCATCGCGAATGGACTGTATAAGGGAACCAATTACAAAAAGGCAGGTTATCCTTAAAGTTTTTGGCTTGATTATGACCATTTTCTGGCTTAAAAATTTCTTGGTTAAGTTTTTTTGTTTCGTTTGTTAAATATTACACCTAACCTAGTTATGTATACACAACACTGTAGAGGAACTCCCTATTCTAAGAATAACTTGTTAACTAGTTTTGTTCTGGAGTGATCTATTAGGCGACCCCTGTTCTAGAAATAACTTGTTTACTGGTATATTTGTTTATTGGAACTTTCTTTCTTTCTATGGAAAATTCTAGAAGTCTTATGTAACCTGTTTACATTTTAGAACATTCTTTTTTGAAGAATAGTATGGTTGTTTCTAGAATATTTTGCTCAAGTATATATAATGAAGGGGATTTTAAGACTTGGAGACTTGTGGAAGAGACTTGTTTTAGAAGACTTGTTTTTGGCAGCAATTCATCAAGTGTGGGTCATTCAACAGTGTGGAATTAATTTCGGACTTACATTTTGATAAAGGACATATCTATTGGATTACTCAGGTTATATTTAAATTTTATCAATCAGACAAGGATCAAACTAATTTGTTATAATAATTTCAAGACACTGTATGTTGTGATATTCATATTGATATTTGTCACTTGTTAATAATTAAAATATATTTAGTTAACTAGTTTGTTGCTGGCTTTTCTTTGTTGCGCCATTTCATCAAATTGGCCGTAACACGTTAAACTCCTCCATAACCACCAAACATAATCACTTCAAAGGGCTATGTTCACTAAGTGGTGAAAATGGCCTAAGTTCAGAGCTTAATGATTTTTGGACAAATAAGAAGTAAAACTAGACTGATATCAAAAATATTGATTTCATTAACATAAAACATTCTTCTGTCACCATGGCAACAAGGGTTGTAGTAATATTTTGGTTACGTCTGTCGAAGTTTTCCGAGCTGTAATTTTGTTTTGATGGTCAGATTTTAACACAAGTTTGTAAAGATGTTCACTATGGTCTGAAAGTGTTTCACGTAAATAAACCGATGGGTTATTCAAGGTTAAGGTCACCAATGAAGGTCATGATTGTAATAAGTATGGAAAAATCAGACTTTCCGGTGATAATTTAATTATAGGTTACTGATGTGTTACCCAATTTTAACATAAATTGGTAAAATTGTTCACTATGATATGAAAGTACGTCAAGTAAAATGAACTGATGGGCTCTTTAAGGTAAAGGTCACCAATGAAGGTCTTAATGGTAAGAAAAATGTAAAATTCTGATTTTCCGGTGATAGTTTAGCTTAGCCATGGGTTCTCATGAGTTACCAGATTTTAGCAGATATTGGTATAAATGTTCACTATGATTTGAAAGTATGTCAAATAAAAACTGATGGGTTATTCAATGTCAAGGTCACCAGTGAAGGTCAAAATTGTCATAAAAATGTAAAATTCTGATTTTCCGGTTGATAGTTTAGTCACGAGTTTTCAAATTTTAGCAGAAATTGGTATATATGTTCCATATGAATTGACTTTATGTCAGGTACATGGGGCTGTGGGTACTTCATTGTCAAGGTCCTCATTAATGGTCAAATTTGTCAGAAATATGCAAAATTGTAATCTTCGATGATGTAGTTTACTTAAGGTTTTCTTATTTTACCAGGGGCCGCCGTGGCTGAGCGGTTACAGTCGTGGACTACAAATCTTTCAGCCCCTCACCGCTGTGGGTTCGAATCCCGGTAGGGACTTCGGATTTTTCATGTGAGGAAGCCTTCCAGCTGGCTTGCAGTAGGTCGGTGGTTCTACCCGGGTACCTCTGTGTACTCTGGGTCTTCCTCCACCTGTTATTAGCTGGACGTCGCTATATAATTGAAATACTATCGCAGCGACGGTAAACCCCAATACAAGTCTTATTTTACCATAAATTGGTATAATTCATATTCAATATGATATGACAGTTTGTCACTTAAATGAAATGGTGGATACTTCAAGGTTAAGGTCATTTTTCGAAGTCATAGTGTTCAAAATATGTGAACTGTTTAATGTGTGCAAAATAACTTTTCAATTTGCTGCTGGCTTTTAAAGATAAATTACATATTTAGCAATGAGATCTCCTTTTTCAAAATGTCTACAAAAGCATCTCTATCTGAATTAGTCTTTTTAGCTGATTTGTTTAATAACCTGTACGAATAGAAATATGACCGTAATTTTGATTTCAACAACATCTTTTACATAAACTCTCAAGCCAAAAAAAAAAAGAGAAAAGTTTCGTTTCTGGTTTTCAGCCAGAAAAAAAGAGCGTCGATAGGTAGGGATATAATGAAGGTGATGTGTCTATGAAGTCTCATCAAATAAGAAAAATCTTAGTGCCACAAACTGCAAATTCAGACCCAATGAGTTTCGAACCATTACTCTTACTCAAAGAGTTTGTCGATATGCGCTGCACATGTCTTTTTGATAGACGGGAGATTTTAAAGACTCACTAAGTAATAGTTATTATAAGCCCCCTTTAAAATTAAGTTGATATGAAATGACTTATATGTCAGGTTCGGTATTTTCACAATTTCATATTCATATGCAGATACTATAAACGGGATGCATAAATATTCAATCAAAACTGATATGAATATTTGAAATATATAATATATGCAGGAGAACATCAACCTATCATGCCCATAGCTGTATGAAAAAATAACGAGACTGTCAAGTTCCTTCCCATAATCCGATGGTTAGAAAACATATGTACACTTAAGTTGTATTTAGAGTGTGCTGCCTTTTATAGTGTTATATATGTGTAGTCTTCAACTGTTTTGGTATCATAATCATAAATATCAATGAATTAAGCAGAATAATTCAAATATTCGAATATTCCCCCTATTTTTTTATATTTTTTTTTGGTGTTGTTATGGAATTTACTTCGCTGCAACCGTATTTCGATCATATAGCGACATCTAGCTCTTACATGTTCAGGAAGATCCCAATCACACAATAGCGCCAGAATAAAACCACAGACCAACTATAAACCAGCTGGAAGGTTTCCACGCATGTAATACCCACTTGACTCTGACTGGATTCGAACCAGCGGCCTTGAAAGCCTGAGTGGTATTAAGTCACCAACTTCACCTGCTAGGCCATATGGACCCCTGGTACTGGTGCATCGCATTTGTCAGATGATCAGCATGTTACACATCATGTAATTGTAGTTTAAGGGTTGGCCCATCGTCGGATACTCACGGCTTTCTATTTAATATTACTTCATGTCAGCTATGTATGGAGGGTAACGGATAAATCCCTCGTTGGTTTCGATGCTGGGTGTGGTATCGATCATGGTATATGTCTGTGGCATGATATCACAATTAGACAGCAAGTTATGTCTGTCTCACCACAGAACCCTGATATTCAGTAAAAATAAAACTATATAGAGAGGTCGATTTTCTCAAAGGACATTTTTTGGTCTGAATATCAGGGTCCTTTGGTCTCACGTAGACATTATGACTTAAATAATGTTGGATGAGCAGTAACCCACACAAAAAGCATTTACAACATGTTTTGCGTACATCTTGTGTTCTAGTTATACTTGTTGAATATGGCGGATCGCGTTGCTCACGATAAACTGGCTGCATAAAAAAATATAATCTTTTATGCACTTATTTGGATATTTTCGAATTAAAATTGTGAGGAATATCTCAAAAATGAATCCCGGTGATTTGACAATGTCACAAATATTGAATATGTCTCAGCAAATGGAGGATGAAGACATGTTTATTGAGTCACATTCGCAACACCAAAGTGACAATATGGCGGACATAGCAGGGGCCCCCGGTGACTCGCGAGTCACGAGCTCACAGTGGAAAAAATTTTTACCTGACAGAAAGAGGCCAAGGCATTTTACAGGTAGCGTGGACTTAGATCAATTTGAACATTTGAATATAGATGACAAGTTGAATGCTTTATTTAACAAGATACAAAATATCGAAAGGGTTCAGCGACAGTGATCAGTGTACAAAATTTGGCAGAAAATACAAAATCAAAGGTAGATTTGCACGAACAAAAGTTGAAAAATCTAACATATAAAATGTTAAATTTAGAGATGAAAAATAAAAGTACAAATTTGATTGTTTACGGAGTTGATGAATATAGAAATTGCTCTGTATACGATTAGGTGACTGAGATATAGTCGGAGAAAAGGGACATTGATACGGACCAGTTATATATTGAAAATGCCGAAAGATTAGGCCCCCAAAACCGCAACCGTTTTATTTTACAAAGGAGGCCAATTCTGGTCACTTTTAGGTACAAGCATGAAGTAGACCACGTTATGGGATATGCAAGGCCCTGGTCGTTGATGGAAATTATCCAGATGATATAAGGGCGGAAAGGAAACGATGCTGGGTCCAACTGAAATCTTATCGCCAAAATTCTAATAATCGTGTCCATTTACATTTTCCAGCATCATTTTATGTGAATGACCGTCTTGTAATGGACGAATTTCCAGGGTGGCAAGAAATCGTACAGGGAGTGAGAGGCAAAATACCGTTCCTTGCCCAACAACCCCATACTTTTAACCAACGCCAGACGACTAACCAACCGACGGAAAATCGCAGTACCCACGGTGCACCCCAAGACATAGAAAACATGCTTCCATCTTTTTCCAGTGCTATGAGTAATAACGGTCCCGTGCGATCTGGTAATAGTCAAACTGGACAACGGGTACCTCTTTCATATATCAACAGTCAAAATAGCAGTGTTACAAGCAACCAAGTGTCAAATATTCAAACAACAGGTGACATTAACAATGATTCAACATTTACAGCCAAAACAGAAACAATCGCAGCGTGGTAAGCCAAGGGAAGGACAACACAACCAGCCAATCAGAAAAAGGCAGCGCTCGTGGCTCACAGTCCAAGGAAGTAACTCAGTCACAGCACGTGACAAATGACGATAGTAAATAGGGGAGTTGTAGCAGCGTTTGTATTAATAATGACATTGGTATTCGAGTTACTATGTTGCATATTCAAGGGCTTTTTAAGCAAAGGTGTAAATAAATTAAAATCACAAGACATTATCTCAATTTTTGAAAATAATGATATTATATGTTTTACAGAAACATGGGGAAGTGATGATTTTGATTACGATTTTGATAATTTTCAATATTTTGCATTACATAGGTCTGAAAAGTTGAAAGGCACAAAACGAAATTCTGGTGGTATTATCATTTATATTAGAGATGAACTTATTAAACACGATACCTTTATCAAGAAACATAGAGATTCACATTTGTGGATTAAAATAGATACGTCTTTTATCAATTTAGATGTATATTTATTTATTTGTCTTTGTTACATAGTACCTTCAAACTCAAGTCGAAATCTCCGTGTTGATGATAACATTTATCATATTATTTCAGACAATATGATACAAATCAGCCATGATTTTGGTGAGAATAGTGTATTTATGTTGCTTGGTGACTTAACTTCTAGAGTTGGAACATTTCCAGATTTTGTAGCAAATGATATCTTAACTTTGGGGAATAACCGTTTGTTGCCGGATGATTATGAACCTGATAATATATTATTACGTAAAACAAAGGATGTTACCGTTAATGCAAACGGTCGTTTATTGCTTGATTTCCTAATTCAAACAGGGTTAAGGAGAGCGATTAGTCGTGTTGGTTCTGATGCGAACTGTGGAGATTATACTTTTGTGGGTAATAATGGCTCAAGCGTTATAGATTACTGTATAGTTAATGAAATTATTTTACCAGCTTTTAAATCATTTATTATTCACAGTCCGAATATACTATCTGAACAAAGTCTGATAGAATTTTCGCTGAAGGGTAGATTTCATATTAGAAATGAATATATCCCTTGTCAAAAAAGAAAGTCATACATTGGAGTATAAATATGTTTGGAACAATGAGAATAAGGATGAATATTTACAGTCAATAAATAGTGAAAAAAATATAGAATACATTAATCAATTAGAATCCCGGATAGAATTAGCAACTAATGCTGGAGATATAAATAAAAACATTAATGATTTTTAACAGGAGTAGAAGATATGTTTTCCACAGTTTTCTAAGAAAATGAATTGTAAAATTCAATGTGTAAATAAGTCTGATAGGAGCAATAAATTGTTTAAAGAAGTTTGTGGTGATGAGCGACAATGCTTCTACAGGGCACTAAACAATTCTAGGATAAAAAAAATCTGATCATAACCGTCAAATATTAGTTCAGGCTAGAAGTAAAAATAAAAATAGAGTAAGGAGTTTTAATTATCAACGAAAGAAGGAAATACTAACAAGCTATTGAAATCAAGATTTATAAATGCTAAACAATACTGGAAATTACTAAAAGAAAGTTCGACGAAAAATAATCCCCAAAACATAGCGATTGATGCCTTCACAGAGTATTTTAAAGCTATTAATAACCCAGATGATATATTTTTTCAATCAGATGATGATGTTTTGTATTTTGATAACACGTTATTAAAAGAGGAACTTAACTGTATGTTTTCGGAATTAGATAACTTATTTTCCGTAGAAGAAATTCTTAAAGGAATTTCAAAACTTAATTTAGTTAAAAGTGCTGGTCAGGATATGATATTGAATGACTTTTTAATTCATGGAAAAGATTGATTTGTTCCATATTTATTTAAGTTATTTAATAAAATATTATCAGTCGGATATTTTCCTGAGAATCGGGCAGAAGGTTTCATTATACCTATTCATAAAAAGGCAGTTTAAATGATGTACGCAATTTTAGAGGTATCACTCATTTAAGTGAGGTAGGCAGACTTTTATTAATATTATAAATAAGAGATTATCGTCATAGGCAGAAAATTATAATGTATATGTTGAGGCTCAGGCGGATTTTAGGGCCAAAATGGGCACAATTGATAACATATTCGTACTTCATGGTTTAATTAATCATTTCACAAATCAAAATAAACAACTGTTTTGTGTTTTTGTTGATTGTAGCAACTAACCTATATTTGAGGATTTTTTGCAGTTTTTTACAACTAGAAGTTTAAAAATAATCTTTACTTTTCAGTTCTGATCAAGACGAACATTGAAGCTGGTGGAACGACTATCGTATTTCAACATAGCAACAACAGAATGACTTATTTCGATTTCAATCCAGATCCAACAATGCAACAATCATTTTGGTCTCTGCTATTTGGGGGATTTTTCGTCACTTTTTTTATGACACTTTCTCAGAATTGCATTCAAAGAATAAATGCTGCGAACTCATTGAAAACATCAAAATTGACTACAATCATATCTGGACCATTTTATTCATTTTCTTGGATCTTAGCTTTGTTTACGGGAGTCTCAATATTTGCCTACTATGCAGAGAAAGGATGTGACCCTGTTGCCTCTGCACAACTTTCAACAGTAGACCGAATCGTGCCTTATGCAATAAATGATGTATTCCAAAATTATCCAGGACTTCCCGGCTTGATTGTAGCTTCTATTGCCGCAAGTGCTTTGAGTTCTTTGTCTTCATTATTACATGCACTTTCAACGATCACGTATATTGATATAATAAAAGAACACATGCACACATTAGATGACGTATGGGGGTCCCGGATATCCAGACTATTAGTTGTCGTGTATGGTTTGATATCACTAGGGGTTGTCGCCCTAATCACCAACATTGAAGGTACTTTAATTAAAATGGCAATAACCATAGGTAGCGTAATAACAGGCCCACATGCCGGAATGTATATCTGTTCAATTTTCTTTCGGAAATCTACTAGCGTTAGTGTAATAGCTGGAGCTGTATCTGGCATTGTCATTGTCGGGTGGATAGCTATCGGACAGATATTTGACAGCTCTGTGAATAAGCAACAAATTCTCCCATTAGGGCCAACGTTCAACTGTTCCATGAGTACAAATTCAAGTCAACTGCTACCGACTTCAATGGACATACTGTTGAACACAACTTTAACAACACCCGCCGACAAGACAGTTTATCATGAAAGGTCGGCTCTACAGTGGATATACTCGATCAGTTACTTATACTTTGCCCTTATTGGTATGACTGTTACCATCATTGTCTCAGTTGTTGTAAGTTTACTTACAAAGCCGAAGATACAGCCACCAATCGCAGATAATGTTACTCTGTCTTTACCGTGTCCATTACCGTGTTTCAGATCATGTCTGAAACGATCATCCAGGGAAATGCTTTCATTGGAAATGAAACGAAGTGATGTTAAAACTACTCAATCTTCTCCACATTACTCCCCTTTGCCTATTGGCAGCACTTATAACGAAGAAGGGTAGTATCTACGGCACAGGGGTTTCCTACAGACATAAAGATGGATATTTTATATTTCTCTCTCTCCGCCACTCAGTACAAACCAAATGAATGTAGCAAGTGTGAAGATCATGTACAGAGGTATATCCAGAAATGTAAATTAATCCTACGATCCAACAGAAAAAAAAGGTAAAGTTTATCCGGCTCTCTAGCTTTTGTGTGAAACTATGTTAGTTACCTAAATGATCAACTTATGTACTGTATGATGATACAACAGTTGGTATATCTGGCTTTCCAATATAGAAAAGCAATATGAAAATAAACTTACAGATACCTTGGACAGTGTCCAATTTTAAATGTTTCTCTCTTTCGCATCTTAAGGACATTCTTAAAGGCTCACATGGACGTACAGTTGTATATAGAAGTTTTTCTATCACATGTTTGTATTTCAAGATAAACATGATAGATACATGTATATATATTTTAGAACAAATCGTTGTTTTAATCAATAATGCTGCTTACACATGTTTTTAAGTCATTTAGAATATCATTGTTCCTAATGTAGATATTTTTGCTCGTTGGAAAGTGTTTAACAAACGTATACAGTAATTAAGGGCGTGCGTATGCTACATTTTTTTCTTCAATTGAATTTTCTGATTTTTACATAAGTTGTTATGCACAAACAATGTGCTGGATACGAATATGGCAAAACTTTGATAGGTCACAGTGCTCGTTTTTAAGTTTCGTTTGTTTATCTGTGGTTCCGTTCTTAATAAATAGCAAAAGTACATATCTATCTTTAAAAAGAGAAAAAAAAAAATAATCTATAAACATATGGCACACATACTAACAGTTAATTCATGATAGTTCAATTTATTTGACGTTTTTTATCCAAACATTCCTCTATATATTTTCATTTTTCTTGTAAATATTATTTAATGGTTGCTTGATCTAAACAATGAAAGACATGAACTTTCAACCAAATTCATTCAGCAGCTACTGAGCTGTTTTTGTGGTAACTCTCTAAAGCTAAACTTAATTCACGTGAATCTTGAAGGAAAACCTTACATGTTTATGTGTGTGTAATTATTGGTTTGGATGTTCATTATCGAAATGGTGTTTAAGTCACGTGTCTGTGAACAGGTATTTTTTTTTTTTGTTTTATATCCGTTTTTAATTTAAAACCCCCGGAGGGGGGGTGGGGGGCTTAGGTCAAGGTTATTTGAAGGTCAAAGTCACCTGGTGGGTAGAGCTCATCGAGGTTCATACACCTGTGAAGTTTGGAGGCTGTAGGTGGGAGGACTTCCGAATTATGGTCAAGGTTAAAGTTTTGTGACAAACAGACAGACAAGCAAACAAACAGAACATATATTTATTACGACTTGTACAATACAAGGTACATCGTCATTTGCAACATACAATACACAGTGAATTTAATAACAGTGGCTCGTGGACTGAGTGAACACAAAGAGAGAGAGAAAACAAAAGTTATGCATATATATGTTAATATTAATATGAATATAAAAAGGAGAGTAGTACATAACTACATTAAACAACTATCATATCATGACAGAATACATTGTACTGACATTGTTAATATAGTGGATATATAAATAGAAAATGATATATATATTCAATATCTCTTTTGACGCAGCAAGTACAATAACGTTCGTTTCTTGGCACGGCATTATTACCAAACGACCTGTCTGGATTCTTAAACAAAGAGACAGACCAAAAAACAATATGCCCCCGATCCCGATCTGTCGAGGCGGGGGGGGGGGGCATAAAAAATATTTGCAAATATTTCGTCCATGTCAAAATTTGACAATTGTTAACTGTACGTGCATTTTAGTTTTTTAACGTTACTAATAGTCTACACACAGTTCATGTGCACGTGCACTCACACACATCCGGGAGGTAATGGCCGTAATTAAGAAGAGTGACACACACTTCCTGCATATTGTCGAAGTCGTTAAATGTTTCTGAACTAACTGTGCAAGCAATGTCTGAATGGAATCTGCATTCAAGCCCCCTCCGTGGTTGTTTACAGCAATTGTCTGTCTCGGTTATAAGCACCGGCTCTTGGACAGAGGATTCATTCATCTGAGGCAGGGCTGCTTCGTCTTCATAAATCTTGATGTCTGCGCAGTTGACAAATGTTTCTTGGGGCCCGTGCCCAAGACCACAGAGTCCGTTCTCACATCCCCAGCTGTTTCCTACATAACATGTAAAATAAAAATGTACTATATTTCTAAAGTTGTATTCTACTTGCCATGCTATTATTATTAAAATTATCAGACAAGTTTCGTTTTCCTAACATATATTTGTTTCTGTATTTTGTTAGTGCTTAACTTCCCGACAGTATTTCAGTCAGTTGGAGACTGTGTCTATTTGAGACACACTGCAGTATCACGCCGTAGACATATAGCATGATACCACACCCGATTACATTATCTTTACACCTGGTCACCTAGTCCTGGAACTAAGCACCAAGCAAGGAGCTATAACAAAATCATTTTTACGACTTTACGAGCTATACCAGTACCATTAATTAATGTCGCTGCCGGGGATCAAACCCATGAAGTCTCGATCCCGAGGCGGACGCTTTAACAACTCGGCCACCGGGACGTTAAGTCGAAAAGGGGCCATAACTGTGTCAAAAATGAAGTGAAAGGTACAATTCTTGATTGTAACTGATATATTAGCACTGCGAAACATTCATTTCAAATATTATCAGCATACCTGATGTGGTTGCTTAGAAAAAGATTTAACAAAAAAGTCGACCCTAGAGTCGACATAAATTCTAAGTTGAACAGGTGCCACAACTGTACCAATTAATGTAGTGAGAGGTACCATCATTGAATGTGATTGATCTACTAGCCTTGTTAGCATAAATGCAGTGGTGGCTTAGTAAATGAAAAATGACGACCTTAGGATCGACGTAAAATATGGACGGACTGACGCACGCACGCACGCACGCACGGAAAACCGAATACATGTAAATTAGGGGGAGTGGTGGTTATTTTTTCTGTATATACGTACAAGTCTGTAGGTTTATTTGAACCAAAAAGAAATTCGCTGAACCTATTACCTGCTTTATATTTCCATTGGAGCACACAGTTGTCACACACAATGTTTGGCGGCAGCTGAAGGTTTATGAAATAACTTCCAGTATTGTCCCCTGGCTTGTTGACAAAATAACGTGTGGACTGACTTCCGGCAATGAGCAAGACGTTCTGGTCCATGCATTCCTGGGTCGCTGCCTCAAATGGACACAATCTATAGGAAGGAAAATTAACTGAACATTAATATGTTTCAAGAGGGTCCGTCTCAATTAACTTCATACGATTGATCTTAGATGTTATTTGTGTGTGGCGTCATTCACTTAAGGCAAAATACATTTTTAAGTTATGAGATGTCTAAAGTTGTTGTTTTTTTAATCAAACTTGACTGAACTATCTGTATTATACTGTTAGTTTAAACACATTTTATTTGTAGATAACGCCTTATTGTAGTTTCTATCCTGAAAATAAACTTTTTTTACGAAATATGAAAATTCAACGACTCTTGAAACAGACATTTTTCAACAAAAGCTGTCCGAGGACAGCACGTTCGACTGTTTGAATTGTCTGTTGGTAAATCAAATAAAATCTTTTTAAAGTCTCGTCCTTAATATACCCAGCATATAATAACTGTCAAAAATCATATATACCTGATAGTTTGATACCCCTGAATATGTTTATGAAGTCTTAAATCAATTCCATGCCTCGTTACTGAGACATAAGCATTATAAACCGTGCATGCAAAACTTTAAATAAAATGTCTAAGTTAGAAAGGGCCATGATTTGTCTAGAGTTGTCCTTGGTTTTCTGATGCCCCTGAACACACTCATAAACTTTCAAGTCAATTTCATAAATTATTTCTTAGATATACGAAGATGGATAGTAGCTTGCACGCAAAACTTTAACCAAAAAGTCTAAGTCAAATATGGCCATAATATGCATTATATTCAGTCAAAATTTTTGTCTCTATAGTATGAAACCACTGAATATATTTAAGAAGTTTCAAATCGATCCTTTGCCTGTTACATATGAGATATAAGCTGGATAGAAGCTTGCATGCAAAACTATAACCAAAATTTCTAATTTAAAAAGGGACCATACTTTGTATGAAATACATTCAAGAGTTATCTACCTTGGTTGTCTGATGCCTCTTTACATATTCATAACTTTCAGGTCAATACCATAAATGGTTTTAACCGGAAAAGGGGTTTTTTAAATTAAAGAGTTATCTAACTTGGCTGCCTGATGCCCATGACATATTCATTATCTTTTAAGTCAATACCATGGATGAGAGATAAGCTTGATATAGTAACTTACATGCAAAACTTTAACTAAAAATTTGCTCCAATAGCTCTCATATTCTTCAAATAATTTAGCTAAAAATTAAATATTATCGTATATTATGAGTGTAATATAACTGAATTCAGGGGTATTTTAGGATTACTACAAGCTTAAGATTCACATGTAAGTGTGATACAGGGCTTGTTTGTGCATTGAGTGTCAGACAGGGTCGATATATCAACTGTCAAAACGACTGGTTTGTCTGATGTAGAGGCAGAAGAGAAGGTTGGTGGTTATTTTTCTTTTCTAATTACACGCTCTTTAAAATACTTTGATTTTTCACATAAGAACTTATATAAGAAAAGAAAAATTTGCGTCGCATATTTTCTAAAATTTCCTAATCGGTGTCTGTGTACAAATGATTTTTAGTCTGTACAAATGATTTTTAGTCTGTACAAATGATTTTTAGTCTGTGTACAAGTGGTTTTTAGGCTGTGTACAAATGATTTTAAGTTTCGAAGCACCTGTCACAATACGATCGGCTTCAAGTTTTATACTGTTGAGTAAAAACTAGTGATTATTCAGTGCATCCCTCCTTGACAGTGTACACAAGTCATTTTACTAAAACCGCCGACCCCGAGTGAAAATTATTTTGATCAGGGCCTGGGAAAGAGCGTGATCTTTCAGAATTATGAAGCACATATGTTTGTGTGTTCCGCCCGTGAGTCCCGTTTTTTCGGCGTCAGCTGTATAAAATGGATGTTGACCTACTTTTTACCAATCTTATCATGGTTAGCAACAGAAGGGTTCGGAAAAGCACCCGTTTCAATGGTTTGCATAAATTATTTTAGGATAATCCATCATAAAATGGGAGTTTCAGTGTGCATATCTCTCTGCGTGATTGTCAATTGGCAGATAACAGTTTAATCTACCTATTTAAACATAAAAACCTCCAGTTGAAAAAGTAAACAGTTTTGATAGTTATAAGAAATGTCGTAGTTTCCGTAGTAGTGTAGTCATCCCATAAAAATGTCATATATAAGTTAACATATCCCATATACTAATAGCCCTCGATCGTGGCGCAGTTTGAAAAGTGTTTGTCTGCTATACTGAGGGCCTCGAAATCAAATCCTGCAGATGGATTTTTTCTATATTTCGCTTATATTACTTTTTTTCCCTTTCTTTCCTTTTTTTTTTTTTTTTTTTTTTTTGGCTAGTATATTAGATCTCCTAAATTTAGCGACAAATACGCTTTCTAGCCTTATTTTAAAATCACAGACCTTTTGATTGCCAGCGATATAATGTAACTTTTGCTTTCTTTAACTGTCACAATTTTAGTGTTTGTTTTTTTTTTTTCTTATGCCTAATATCTTTTTTGAAGATCATTCTTGTTTGTGCTTGTTTTGATATTTTAGCTCACCTGAGCACAACTTGTTCAAAGTGAACTATTGTGACCGATTTATGTCCGGCGTCGATCCGTCGTCAACATCTAACTTTTTTTAAACTTAAACAACATCTCCTCCTAAACTACTGGGCCAATTTTCATAAAACTTTACAAAAATGTTCCTTGGGTGGTCCTCTTCCAAATTGGCTCAAAGAGTTGAATTCCATGCAAAAATCTGGTTGCCATGGCCGCCAGGGGGGCGGAGCCCGTTTTCTTTATATGCATATTGTTCAAATATAAAAATTCTTGTCTAAAGGTACTGGCTGTATTTCAAAGTTTTTTTAGCACATATGTTCCATGGGTCACTCTCTACCAAGATTGTTCAGATTATTTAGATTGGTAAAAAAAACTTGGCCGCCAGGGGGCGAAGCCCATTTTTCTTATATGTTTATAGTACAAATTTGAAATTTTTTCTTATCCAAAAGTATGCATTGGTTTCATGGCTGGCAGGGGCAGAGCGCATTTTCCATAATATCATAAGATATTTGTTGTTTCTTTTCCTCCCACGAATACTTCTCCGGTGAGCGATCTCAGGTCCATTATGGCCCTCGTGTGTGTGGGGGGGGGGGCATTTTATCATAATAGTGTCAATACGAGCTTGAACTTTCTACAAGCCGCTCTCAGTGCTAAGTTGTTTTCTTAAATTTAGTCAAAACGCACTCCACCTTGTTCTATACTTTGACAATAAATTTGTTTTAAATGCACTTAAATATCAATATACCTACATAAATAGAAAAACACATTTCTATGATGGTTAAAAATACAAGTAAAATTTCTATATGCCGAAGAACAAACGTGTGCGAATACAAACTGTAGATCTATATTAATATGAGAAACGAAAGATATAAATATGTATACCGGTGAAAAGTTTACATAAACCTATACGTTTTCACAAAATCTTACCTAAATTCGAACCAGCCTTTGTGATGAGCAGTTATCATAACCTCAACAGTTATGACGCTTCCTTTTGTGTAAGTTCCGGTATTAATTCCATTGGCGTAACGGCCGCCGACTTCGTTTTCCAGGTTTCCACCATATGGGTCACCACACACACCGCATTTTCCCCCTATGTCGGCGGACCACTGGTGCTGAGTAAAAAAATAACATTATAGTTACATCGTAATTTTTCAGAAATTGTTCAGAGATACCAATAATAATTGTCAACCCCTCCCATCTTATTTTCCGTTTTAAACTTCTTTTAAACTTATTACAGATAATATATTGGATAATTTATTTATACCTTATTTTCAACACAGTGCGGTGTGGAGTGGGATGACTTTGACCTAAAAGATGAGTTGAACTTTGGAAAAAATGTATGTTTATGTTTGCAGACTGTCTTATAACATATTGTGAATAAAATCATTGGATTTGTCTCAAAATTTTAAGCAAATTAATTTTTTAATCAATATGTAATATGAACTTTTACCACAACGTTTATAAATTGATAATCAGTAAATTCAACAACGTCATTTACGTTAATACACTAGGCTACAATACTAAACACAAATTATAGAAATGAAATAAAACACATTTGTTTGACCTATTTCTTGAACCAATCTAATTTTTGTTAACAACCGAAGAGTTCAGAAAAGCACTCATTTCATTGGTTTGCATTAATTATTTTAGGATATTCCATCATAAAATGGGAGTTTCAGGATGCATATCTTTCTGCATGATTGTCAATTGGCAAAAAACATTTTAATCTACCTACTGAAACACCCAGCATAAAAAAAAACACAAACTGAAAACGTAAACAGTTGTGAGTCTTAAGAAAACATAGTTAACTCTTGTAGTGGACTTGTCCCTCTAAGTCGCATTTAAGTTAGCTAACATAATTGAGCGCTATAAATAGTAACAGCTTCCGTGGCGCAATGAGATCGAATCCCACTGTCGGAACTTTTTTATGTTTGCTTATATTACGTTTTTGTCCCTTTCTTTCTTTTTTTCACTGGTTTATATATTATATCTCCAAAATGAATAGAAAAATACATTTTATAGCATTATTTTAAAATCACATACCATTTAAAATTTGCCAACATTATTATATCAAATATGTGAAACGCTTTTACTTTCTTTCATATCTTTGTTGTTTTTTCTTACGCCGAATATCTTTTTAAAGATATTTCTTGTTTCTATTAAAATTATATTCTGAGTGATTCAAAATAATGATCAAAGAGAAAAATAGGAAGAACAAGGCTTTGTCAGTTTAGCAAGCAAGCACGCATATGTTTATTGCAAATACATATCTTCATCTAACGATAAACAATTTTGTAAAGTTTAATCCATCCATAGATCTGGAAGTTACAGAGTGGACACGTCGATGTAGCCTATAAATACTAGAGAATTTCTAACAACACCGGTGACATTGACCTTTTAAGCGTGCATATGGTTGATGCGCGCGATACATCTTTGTATAATGACAAATACTTCTGTAAAAATTTATGAAAATCCATCCATAGATACTGAAGTTATAAAGCGGACACGAAGATGTAGCCTATAAATACCGAAGAGAATTTTAACAGCATCAGTGACCTTGACCTTTCAAGGACGCATATGGTTGATGTGCGCGACACACCCTTGGATGATAAGTAATACTTCTATGTAGTTTTTTTTAAATCCATCCATAAATGTCCAAGTCATGGAGCGGACATGATAATGGGACGGACGGACGGAATGACGAACGGACAGACAGACGGACGCGCACAAACCTATAGTCCCCAACCGGTTTCACCGGGATTTGAACCCAAAATCCCCAGTTTCAAAGCAGCTGACCTTCAATTAGAGGTAATGTACTTTACGTTGTCAAAACACCTCTTGAAGAAATTTATGAAACCTGGCATATAAATGATTCTTTGATGGATTCCTCAATCTTCATAAAAGTTGTTAAAATAAACGTCTTCCTTAAAAGTTCATGTTGCTATGGCGGCTGATTTCTGTCATGTAGTGTGGCAGGTTTTCAGGGCGAAAGGTCGAAGGCGAAAAGTCGAAATTTCAGGGCGAGATTTCGGGCCGAAAAGACGAAATATTGATAATCGTGTTGGCGGGTTTTCGGGGCGCAAACACGAAAGACCCATGTATTGGATTTCGGCGGGGCGAAAAGTCGAAATTTCGGGGCGAGATCTCGGGGCGAAAAGACGAAACCTCGCGGCGAAAAGACGAAATATTTTTTTGTCTTTGTAAACATTAATGAAAATCCATCCATAGATCTGGAAGTTACAGAGTGGACACGTCAATGTAACCTATAAATACTAGAGAATTTCTAACAACACCGGTGACATTGACCTTTTAAGCGTGCATTTCGACTTTCGTCTTTTCGCCCCACCTAACTAGGTTTTTTCGTCTTTGACCTTTCGCCCTGAAAACTCGCCACATGACATGACAGAAATCAGCCACCATATGTTGCCATGATAAACAGAATATTATTAACAAAAAAATCGTCTTTTAAAAAAGCTTCGGTCATTATTTTATTTGGCACAAGTGATCATTTCTTGGTAGTCTACAAAATATAAAACAAGATTGATCAGTTTAAAAACGAGATTTCAGTGGTTACGCTACTCTCTATATAGAACATTTTAAAAAATCGATGGTCGAAATTTTATTTTATTCTCCACAGATCGTCCTATTGATTTCTACAATAATAATGCAGTACCTCTGTATGACTATGTAGCGCATATCCATCTTAAAAACGTTTATTTAAAAAATATCATCATAGCAGTGTTCAAAATTGAATTTTAAGGACATATGACACAAATTGCATACCGTAATAAATATAATGACCGATCAAAACTGCAACGAATGGGTAATTTTGTATCAAAGTCAGTAACATTCCCATCGATAAAAAATGAAATTAATGTACATAGATTCATTTGAGCTTATGAATTTAAATCCTAAACAAATGTATTAACCGTAAACCCAAAGATAAAAAATGACACATGGTAAAGTGTTTCGGGATAAAGGTATACGACTTACGGCGAATCCTCCACAATAGAGAGCATTGTCATTATAATTGACAGGGTTGTTATAGCCTTTTCTCCAGGCGCTGGAGCGCTGTGCCGGGTCGATCATGTAGCCATGGCCGCATACCATCCCCACCAGGGTCGTCATGGTTACACAGGTCCGTAGCAACATCACTGTACAGACAATTACCGTACTCGTGAAGATAGTTGTTGTTCTAACAACTGTAACAATAACAACTAGAAGTATCACTGAAGCTAATTACTTTGACACAGAATATGAAGGCTTATCGATAATTAAGCAAATTCTAAGTAGAAAAGGGACCATTACAGTGTAAGAAACAAAACAAAACAAAAAAACACGGATATGGCAAAGGTCGAACTCTTTCGTTTTACTGAAATAAACGTGTAGACGAGCTTATGATAAGTTATCTATTATGAGCCATATTTTAAAGACATGTTTTTTTCAGGAGACATGATTATATAAAAAAATATGGTATTCTTGTCTGCAAATGCAGCTCTGTTTTTAAAAAGTATAAATGAATTAGCACATATGTTTAAAATTCCAATCATTTCAAGTACATTACCACCATTTTTAGGAGATTGGTGTTTTATTTGACATAAGCTACCACCAATTACCAGTTCTGTTGTTATTATGTGTAGTATGTTGTATGGTGTGCTATTGATAGGTCTTATTAGGCTTAACATCATTGTTTTGTCAGACTTCTCTTAATGATTAAGGTGCTAAAATGATTGTATTATTTAAACAACATTTAATGTTCAGATGAAGCTTAATGAAATAAGTATGGTGCCGCTTCGGTGTCACCTTTGAAGAGGTGAGAATATGTTAGACTCGAGCACCTGTTGTCCATCTGTTTTTTGTTGTTTTTTGTTGTTGTTGTTTTGCTTTTTATAAATAATATTCAAACTTTATTTCACGTAGATTCTTGATGTCCAGCTGAAACGTGTTCCTTAAATTAGTTATCTCGTGTTACAAGTAATTTATAAGAAGTGTGTTACATCTTTGGACTTGTGTGACGAGTCAACTTACATAAATGTGTGTTACAATATTATGGAAGTTCCATCGACTTACTGTGTATGTGCATTTATATTCAAAGGTGGATAGTTAAATTATTAGTGAAGAAAACCTGCGTTAATTATCCATTAAACCACACACACTATTTTTCGATACATAATATATTTATCAGGCAAGTTATATTTGCCAACTTCTTAGTCGGAAAGGAAGGGACCATATCTGTATTAAGATTTTACAGATTTTACCCAAAGTCGAACCTGGCTTTCATCATGTGTACCAGATAGTATCTTCATCTCCTGAACCTGTGATGAGTTTTCGATCAGACAAGGATTTTTTTTTTTTTGGCAAATTCGAAAAATGGCCATAACCATGTCATTTTTTTTTTTTTTTTTTTTTTTTGCCTAAAGCCGAAATTGGCCTTCATTTTATTGAAATAATAGGTTTAAATTATTTTTCAAATTATTGATCGGACAAAACCAATCGACAAACATGCTCACTCATATTTACCAGTGCCATTTTTACGAATTTAGTATGTCACGGCCGGGGATCGAACCAACGACCTCTCGCTCCTGAGGCGGAGGCTCCTCCCGCTCCCGAGGCGGAGGCCACCGGAGACGGTGCAACTTAATTTGTATCACAAAGAAAAACAAGTGTGATTGGAATTCGTTTAGGTTTTCGATTACTTTTCCAACAAACGGCAAATTAATACTGGAATTATATCAAATCTAAGAACTTATGAGTTAACCTGACGCAAATAAATGGAACAAAATATTCCTTACCGCAAAAGATCCTGTTTATCAAGTCCGCACTAACACTACGGGCCGTTCGAGCGAGTGCTTTTCTTCCCAGGATACCTTCTGGCGTTCAACAATTCACGGGGAAATATATAAACACCCATCACATTCTGGTGTGTGCCAGCTGCTGTTGTTTTTCTTTAGGTGTTTTGAACGACCTTAATATAAACCTTAGCTCGTGCGAAAGTTCCAACGCAAGTGAAAATGCAAAAAGAAGAAATCTCAGTGGCATGTCTACCCACGCACGTGATCATGTCTTCCTTTGTCCCAGCCATAAGCTAAACAGGATTCGTGATACACGCAAGATGATCAAGTTAAGAAAAGGATTTACATTTCCGGATACTACAATTACTCAAGGAAAATAATGTTAAAGATATACAAATAAAAAATAATTAAATATAATACAAATAAACATTTTAAAAAATATATATAGGTCAACATTTCAGTAACTCTCGGTCAATGATAAAAAATAAATAAACAGAGAAAGGGGGAGAGAGATTGGAGAAAATATATAGTTGTAGCTGAGTAATTAACTGGTACAAACTATACACCCATAATTTATACTGGATACATTTTTATCCGGGTAAAAGTTACATTTTATATACGGCTACAACAGTGACAGTTCTGATTTTGTCAAAATTATCGGGGGATTTTAATTACTAACATGGTAAACAAAAGGTGTAAATTATTAAGCTCAAAATAAGATTCATTATCATTTAATAAGTCCAAAGATGTTCATCATTGCGAACTAATACAGTAGAAATAAATAGCAATTTTCATAAGATGTTGTCTTTCGTCGAGACATTCGGGGTGGGATGGGGCTCGTGTGCTCAATATAGGATTTTCCTATATAGAAAGGTCGATATTCTGTACATTTAACACGGTTGTATGATCCATACCGATTAAGCCCGTGCGCCATATGCTCGTTATAATATCACCTCCACGAGCAGCAAGGGAGAACTGATTTACAGAGTCGTACAAACCGAGGTTAGATAAACAATTTCCTTTCATTCATTATTGAAATATTTCGACAAAGAATTTATATATAGGGCTAATATCATATGTCATAGAGATCAATGATATTGAGTGTCATCCCTGATATCGAGTGTCATCCTTGATATCGAGTGCCATGAATAATATTGAGTGTCATCAATGATATTGAGTATGATTCCTGATATCGAGTGTCATCCCTGATATCGAGTGCCATGAATAATATTGAGTGTCATCAATGATATTGAGTATGATTCCTGATATCGAGTGTCATGAATAATATTGAGTGTCTACCCTGATATCGAGTGTCATCCCTGATATCGAGTGTCATTAATAATATTGAGTGTCATCCCTGATATCGAGTGTCATCCCTGATATCGAGTGTCATTAATAATATTGAGTGTCATTAATGATATCGAGTATCATCCCTGATATTGAGTGTCATCCCTGATATCGAGTGTCATCCCTGATATCGAGTGTCATTAATAATATTGAGTGTCATTAATGATATCGAGTATCATCCCTGATATCGAGTATCATCCCTGATATCGAGTGTTATCCCTGATATTGAGTGTCATTAATGATATCGAGTGTCATCCCTGATATCGAGTGTCATCCCTGATATCGAGTGTCATTAATAATATTGAGTGTCATTAATGATATCGAGTATCATCCCTGATATTGAGTGTCATCCCTGATATCGAGTGTCATCCCTGATATCGAGTGTCATCCCTGATATCGAGTGTCATTAATAATATTGAGTGTCATCCCTGATATCAAGTGTCATCCCTGATATCGAGTATCATCCCTGATATCGAGTGTCATCCCTGATATTGAGTGTCATTAATGATATCGAGTGTCATCCCTGATATCGAGTGTCATCCCTGATATTGAGTGTCATCCCTGATATCGAGCATCATCCCTGATATCGAGTGTCATCCCTGATATTGAGTGTCATTAATGATATCGAGTGTCATCCCTGATATCAAATGTCATCCCTGATATTGAGTGTAATCCCTGATATCGAGTGTCATCCCTGATATCGAGTTTCATGAATAATATTGAGTGTCATCAATGATATTGAGTATCATTCCTGATATCAAGTGTCATCCCTGATATCGAGTATCATCCCTGATATCGAGTGTCATCCCTGATATCGAGTGTCATCCCTGATATCGCGTGTCATCCCTGATATCGAGTGTCATCAATGATATCGAGTGTCATTCCTTATATCGAGTGTCATCCCTAATATTGATTGTGATTCCTGATATCGAGTGCCCTCAATGCTATTGAGAAGACATTGAGTATCATTCCTGATATCAAGTGTCATCCCTGATATCGAGTGTCATCAATGATATCGAGTGTCATCCCTGATATCGAATGTCATCCCTGATATCACGTGTCATCCATGATATCGAGTGTCATCCTTGATATCGGTGTCATCCCTGATATCGATGTCATCATAATATTGAGTGCCATCAATGATATTGAGTACCATGCCTGATATCGAGTGTCATCCCTGACAGCTATTGTCATTCTGATATCGAGTGTCCCCAATGATATTGTGTGTCATTCCTGATATCGAGTGTCATCAATGATATCGAGTGTCATCAATGATATTGAGTATCATCCCTGATATCGTGTGTCATTTTCAATTTGCAAAAATGGTAAAGTAGGCAAGACTATATGGATAAAGTAGGCTAGCATTTTCAGCTATTATTTTGCATTGAAAAAAAACCTCTTTCTTAAAACAAAGGTTGAAATGTCAATATTCAAATTATTATTATTAGTAGTAGTAGTAGTAGAAGTAGTAGTAGTAGTATTTTGAAATTGAGAAAATCACATTTCATTTCGAAGTAAAAGACAATTGTATTGTCATTAATTTTCCAAATAATAATTTACTGTACAAAAAATAAAGTAAAAAAAACAACAATAAAAAACATAAAAAACGTATAGATTCTAGTCTATAAAGGGGGTGTTAGACTAAGAAATACTACCAAGCATAAAATGTGGAAAAGAAATAAGAAGAAGCACTTGGTACAGTATTTATATTCGTTGTCATGACAATGATGCACCTTGTGAATGCTGTAGACAGCCGGCACATTCATTACATTAATTTCGGATAAAATATGGCATTTAAATCACGATTAACACTTATTTTCACAACATATATTGTTTGCTGTATTTTTTTAAATTATGATATAATGTAAATGAATTCATTGACAGGTCATAAAGGGTATCAAGGTCCTTTCTTATTCCAAACACGAACACAGTTTTTTGTTGTTGTTTTTTTTTTCAGAAACAAATGACCTTCGTTTGAAAAAAATTCTGTTTGTATATATTGATGTATGACTCGGTAAATTAAGTAATTACCCATGTCGTCGTTAATTTACATATGACAAAATAACTGTTCAATATATCGTACTGTCAAAATCCAAAATGCTTAAATTTATATCTGTATTCTTTTAGATGCAATACGCACGGTGAGACAAAAGAGGAGAAGTGTCTGCAGTCCTGCTTTGGATATTAGAACAACACATGTGGTGCGGTCTCTGGTGTGCGTCATTTGTGGCAGATATAGAATGAAGATCCTGTTTGTGGGAAACATTTTTGTGAAAAATGTCATCACAAGGACCATTTGGACTTTCATGCCAGTAAAAGGACCCATGTGTGGTTTGTGGGAAGGCCTACACATTTGCCTTCGGTTGTTCCGACCCAAAGAAAAGTGCAGAAATTAACACATTTTCAAGACTTAAGAGTGCTTCAGATAAGATCTGGCCAGTCGTTCGTTGGCCTACGTCGTGAATTGATTTCATTTCGAACATGGCCTTCGTTTTTTCTCTCCTCATAACAAATTTTGATGAAGCTCAATCTGCTTGTCATGATATTAACATCAAGCTGAAACTGTTAGACTTTTTAGCTTTTTTCTTGCGACCATTGACAATAAACCAATGACACTTCGCTATTAATAGGAGACGCATATATGTCTTCAGCATGTTCAAGTTTAGTGACTCTACATTTCAAGAGATAAAAATACTTACTTAATTAGTGTATGTTATCATTTTCTAAAATAACACACAATATGCTATGACACTTTTTTAACTTAATTTATATATTGAATAAAATGTTCTTTCATTTTAAGTAGACCAGTCATACAGTGACCACACATTAATGTTTGTAAGCCCCATTCGTTTTTTTTGTGTTTTTTTTTTTATGCATTTTCGAGTAATTCCCATCTCACTCTTGTCTGTGTTCAGTTTTGTTGATACGTGTTCGCACTTCTTCCTCCAAGCCCGGCAAGTCAAACGTATATCTGTTCGGAAAGAAACATCAATATATTATAACTGTTTAAAGTTGCTCATGAAAAAATCCCTTGTGAAAACTAAAAACGATAGCCTACTTTATCCTTATAAATTTCCTTGCCTACTTTACCATTTTTGCAAATTTACTTATTTTGGCTTTCTATTGCAACAATAGACATTACTTAAAAACACATTTCAGAGCTGTTACAATATTACATAAATAAGATGCTAACATGCACATTAGGATTAAAAGGCCCACTGTTAGGGTTAAAACACAATATCTCGCCTATACTTTACCAAGAATTTAGATGAAAAAAGTCCGTCGATTCGAAACTTTGCTGCTGGGTGTTTAAGAAAACTACAAGAATTGATGCAATGAAAATGATGGTTACCTGCCAGACAAAGGTATCCTAGAACAAAGGCTCTTGAATAAATCGAAAACCGTATTTTAATGAAACTAATGACACGATTTTGAGGAGAAAACGCACTCTGTCGACATATTATATTACTACATTATCCAAACAAATGTCACGTGATTCTCATCCCTGTCCCTGATATCGAGTGTCATCAATGATATTGAGTGTCATCCATGATATCGAGTGGCATCCCTGATATTGAGTTTCATCCCTGATATCGAGTGTCATCCCTGATATTGAGTGTCATCCATGATATCGAGTGTCATCCCTGATATTGAGTGTCATCCATGATATCGAGTGTTATCCGATATTGAGTGTCATCCATGATATCGAGTGTTATCCGATATTGAGTGTCATCCCTGATATCGAGTGTCATCACTGATATTGAGTGTCATCCATGATATTGAGTGTCATCCTGATATTGAGTGTCATCCATGATATCGAGTGTTATCCAATATTGAGTGTCATCCCTGATATCGAGTGTCATCCCTGATATTGAGTGTCATCCATGATATCGAGTGTTATCCGATATTGAGTGTCATCCATGATATCGAGTGTTATCCAATATTGAGTGCCATCCCTGATATCGAGTGTCATCACTGATATCGAGTGCCATCAATGATATCGAGTGCCATCAATGATATCGAGTGTCATCCCTGATATCGTGTGTCATCCCTGATATCGAGTGTCATCCGATATTGAGTGTCATCCATGATATCGAGTGTTATCCAGATATTGAGTGTCATCCCTGACATTGAGTTTCATCCCTGATATTGAGTGCCATCAATGATATCGAGTGCCATCAATGATATCGAGTGTCATCCCTGATATTGAGTGCCATCAATGATATCGAGTGCCATCAATGATATCGAGTGTCATCCCTGACATTGAGTTTCATCCCTGATATTGAGTGCCATCAATGATATCGAGTGCCATCAATGATATCGAGTGTCATCCCTGATATTGAGTGCCATCAATGATATCGAGTGTCATCCCTGATATCGAGTGTCATCCCTGATATTGAGTGCCATCAATGATATCGAGTGTCATCACTGATATCGAGTGCATCCCTGATATCGAGTGTTGTTCCTGATATCATGTGTCATAGTCAGCCCAGATATCACGTTTTGATTTCACCTGCTACGTCCATGCAATATGACCATATAATCATTCCAAAAATATGTTTTATTCTTCCATCGACGAGACGGTTGCCTGCAACGCTGTTCTATGGTAGCACGCATTTCTGCATTGCACAACGTTTCGGTGCTATATTTAGACACCGATTTTCATTTATTAAAAAGTTCCAAATTTTGTTTTCTGTCTTATCACTAAATGGTAATAATTTCATGTTTATATCAGTACGATTGCGTTATGGAAGTCGAAACTGAATTAAAATGTGTTGATAATCGATGCCGGAGACAACGTGTTTATCGAACTATAATGAAAAAAGAAATACGCAAGGGAAAAATCGCACCTCATTCGGAGATATTTTGAACCATAACTGGCTGGAATTTCCAGCGATATATTCATAAAATTTCAATGGTATGCAATAGTTGGATTCTTATGTTGTTCGCCATGCAAACGTCGTAAGAAAGGAGAGTGGGTTCGCGTCCCAGCGGGAGATTTTTTTCATTACAATATTTTTGTTATTATTTTTGCAATACAAGATACATAGGTTATATTGAATATCATTACTTCATCTTTATTAAGTACGTGGATATATAATACGAAATAAAAAATACATACATTAAATAGTTTAAGATTTTTTTCCTCATATAATCCTATTAAATGTAGGCGAAAGAAAAAAGGGAGAGTAAGAGTGGCGATATACTTATTGTTAGCAGTCCATTGAGACAAATGTGTGTTCATCTTTTCTTTTAACGCGGTCACGCAATGTTAAAACGGGTTTATAACATTGGTTTTATTGGCATCGCTTGAAAATTTGATCATAGTTTATTAAATTTACTTTGATATGCAAAAGAAATGCGACATCTTCACATTAAAAACCCTGTTCTCTCAGCGCTATCACCGCTTTGATTGTATCACCTGCTGTAAGTAGAGGTGGCACATATATAGGGATCACTTTTCCGTCGTCTGCCTGTCCGTCACACTTTTTCCGTCACGCTTCAGCAGGTGATACATTTGTTCCAGAGAACCCTCTTGTATTATATCTAGATGATCTGACATACAGTACACCAATAAATTGGGAGAGACTGTCTAACAGACACAGTAAAAGTATATCATACTTAAAGGCGTTTCAGCGAGTTTTTCTTACGGACTGATTTCTCTAAAATTTTGCACATGAGTAATTAGTCTGTAACTAAAAGATATATGAATCAAAAATAGGGGATCACCATGCTCGTTTTAGAGATTTAGCTTATAGTAAAACATCACTGATTGCTAATATTTGTTGAAAAAAAAATCAAGAATTAAAAAGTTGGAAAGAATGCATTCTAAGTACTTTGATAACATATCAAAATAATATTTCCAGAAAATTTTATCATAATTTGTAACTTATGATGTGTTTTATAAGTAACAGGTGAAAATACTGTCAAACATGCATAGATAATACACTACGAGCATAAATACCCATTCTGTCTGGACCAAAATCTATACAAAAACTACCCAAAGCAATGATTTTTTTTTTCTTGATAAAAAAAAACAACGGACAGATTGCCTTTATTTTTTTCAAATTCAATTCAATCGTCGCGTGATATAAAAGCTTTCTGAAAATGTTAAAAATTTATACCTCACCACGTTTGTTTTTAAACTACAACTGATTTTATGATAAAATTTAAACACAAATTTGCATATAAGCATTAAAATGTGACTTTTTGGACCCTCGTGAATAAGTTTAAGCTGATGATTACCTTTATAGCTAGCAATACTTGTTAAGAAATTAAATAGTTGTGTATTCGTATTAGATAAACAAATAAGAACCCTTAACTATTAATTTAAGTAACACTAAGCGTCAAGTATGGCTGGTGGGATTCGACGCAGATGTTAAATCTTGAAATAGTTAGAAATGTACTTTACTATGAATTTATTAGCATCTTTTTATATTTTTCTACTTTAAGTTCAAATTTATTCTCTTCATTTGCTGTCAATACATGAGATAAGCTAACAAACATATGGGTAGACCATACTAGATCCAGATTAGTGAAATAACTCGCCTGGTTATTTTGTATTAGTAGACTTATGCATCGTTGCGTTTTTATTCCAAATACAGAATATGTGCACGATATATTACATACTTGGGGACTTAAGAAATGCACCACCTATGAAAGAATCTTATTTTTTTTTTTTAGGTTTTCGCCTCTGCTGGGCGAAAACCTATTGTTCTTCTTCTGATGATTTTTTTTTTTTTTTAGGTTTTCGCCTCTGCTGGGCGAAAACCTTTTTCTTCTTCGTTGTTTTTTTTTTTTTTGTTTTTTTTTATTATTTTTAATTTTTTTTAGGCCGAAAAAATGAAATTTTGGGATGGAGTCATCTTTATCTGACCATGTGCCTAATTGGTCAAACTTTTCACATTTATTTCTGATTAAGCCACTAGGGGGCGCAATGCATGTAATCACTGTTTTGCTAATAACTCAAAAATTTGAAACCTGATTTAGATGCGGTTTTTTACATAATGTTCTTTGTTGACAGCCGAATCAAATATGATGGATATCTTATCATCGAGTACTGGAAAAAATTGTTCTAGGAGAGGTTGAATGTTCGAACCTTGGAAAAAAGTGGAATAATGAGGGTAGATCTACGAAAAACCTACCCACTTTTGTTAGAGATCAGATAGAAGAATTCTGTTTGCTGCATAACATTTGAAAGACGTATACACACAAAATATATGGGGTGGCGAATTAAGGAAATGCATGGTTTGTCCTCTAGAAACGGTCAAACTTCACTAAATTTTAGGAAAAATTAAAATTTCAAAAACATGTTTTTGTCGCTCCTGACTTTATTTTCTGTTCATTCTTCATGAAATATTCACACGATATGTATTGTTATGTTTGAAAGGGCCTCACAATTCAAAAAATAAAAAAAAGAATTGAAAAGGTCAAGGTCATATTACGATTATTGTGTTTTTATTCGGCCACAAATAGCTCCAAAACTAAAAATATTTCATTGAGAGTATTTGAACAAAAGTTTTTCTTAAAGAGCTCTTTCCAGTGATACTTAGTTTTTGAAGATCGGACTTGATTTGCTCATTATACGGCAGTCCAAAGTTTGATCCTTTTTTGGAATAATTGTAAATCAGGTTTTATGCTTCAAATTCTGATACATAACAATAAAAAGTTTGACTAGTGCGACTTATATACTTGTTTGAACTATTTGCTGTTTTTGCAATTTTGTTTCTAATTTTGCCGCTAGAGGGCGTTTTGCTTAAAATCACTCTTTTGCTTATAACTCAAAATGTTAGTCTGATTGAAATGCGGTTTTCAGCATTTTGTTCCTTGTTGACTGCATCACAGAATGTGATGGATTTCAAGGGACAGGGTATGGGAAAATATTTGCGCTAGAAGAGTTTGAATGTTCTAACATTGCAAAAAAAAAAACAAAACAAAAAAAAAACTGTGCAAATGAGAGTAGGTCTTCAAATACCTTTTCGTTCTGTTTCATATTGAAAATTGTGGCTGAGTTGAAATAAAGTGTTCAAGTTGATTAGGTTAAAAGCGAAAACCGAGATACCGCTTGCGGTTCTAGTCTTCTTCTTCTTCTTCTTCTTCTTCTTCTTCTTTTCTTTTTTCAAACGATTTTAGATTATTTAGATATGCAATATTTCAGCAGTAGACTGGTGCATGTTTTGTGTCCTACTTTTACTTTATTACTAGTTTAAATGAGGAGTCAACATGTGGTAAGCTTACAACAAATTATCGTGAAATGTCAGTTTTATACATGATGTGGCTTTAAGTCCTCGAGTATAGATCTATCCATAGCACGAGATAAGCACTGACCAGGAACTGAGCTTAGCTGCAGTATTATGCAGATACAGATACAAGAAACGTGCACTGAGATTTTATACATATGCACAGGAGTGGGTATCACCCACCGGGGTATAAAATGGTCCACAGTGGTGAGTTGACATGTTCTATTATACCTGTTCATGAATTGAAATTTTATACGCACGTGTGTATTGTGCGTAATTGGTGTTAGATCTACGACATTGATATGTCAAACATGATATTAGACAGCTACTCCTCTATATATATTACTCATGTAAAAATGGTTACGACTTTGAAACAGATCTACTGCCTCTTTTTTATGAAAATATTACGATGAAGATGAGATATAGAAACCATTAAATAAACAAATAAAAATAAATAAATAAAATAAAATTTAAAAAAATGGATACGTTTTGGTATTGGGTTTGTTTTGACTAGCTCCATTCTTATCAAGATTTTACATACCGAAGGTTGAGCACAAAACTATATAACGTTAATTATATTCTAATTGTATTTAGAAATAGGAGAACAATTAACATGGAATATTTTCCTGGTCTCCTCTCTATTTTCATAAAGCAAATGATTTTTATTGTTTTTATTTGTAATGTTTTTATTGTTTTAGTTGTATGAAAAATATTGTACTCAGTTTTGATGGCGTCACTTGTCCGCGATGCATAATCCCTGTGTGTAACGTGTTGAAGGTGTGAGATGATGATGACATTGGGAAAGGTTTTAGACCTATCTATAAATCATTGAGCACTTCCTTCTTCCTGTAGCATTCTGGGATATTCAGCTGTCGTGGAAAACAAATTGCAACAGGCAACTATCTGTCAATGTTATCATTCAGAAACACAATTTTTGTCATGTAAGTTTCGTTGTCAAAATCAATTTTTGCGTGAAAATATGATTAAGAGTGACATAGCCATTTAAATGCAAATAGTGTCGCTCTTGTCATATATTGATTTTTTATTCATTTGGTGGGTGGAGTTCTGATTAATATTCCGTATTGAAGTTAGACAGCTGCCCTTCATACATCTTGAAATTCTACGTGTCTTTCACTTATAGAGTTATTGCTTGCTTAAAACACATCATTAGCTTTCTCACTTACTCTAGATAAATTCGTTGGATATAATTCTCCATCATGCATTAGCCCTGTTCAGTGTTTTACCAGTGCGTTGTTATTTATGTCACATTAGCTGATTTATAAATATATACTCCAAATCCCCTTTCGGGTTTTTGGGGATATATTAAACAAATAATTTCACAGGGAGATTTGGGGTCCAGCCAGGGAGATTTTACGACATATATCGGAAGAGACGTTCTTAATAAAAAAAAATTAAAAAAAATACACATTTGATTACCCTTTCATTAAATTCATTAACAGTTTATATACTGTTTATTGCATTTAATGAAAATACCATATGAAATTTATATGTAAAAAAATATGAAATTTATTAATCTAATTCAAATACAAACTTAACTTTCCACAAGCACTGTTTTACATTAAATGCAACACTAACTTATAACAAATTGGAGAACATGCCATTTACATCAAACACATTTAAATTGATACAGTATCTTTGATTTATTGAATGATTTCTGATCATAAGGTTTTAATTAATGGGTATGAATAAAGATAAAAAGTTAGATCTTATTTAATAATACTTTCACCTTCCGTCTGTGTATTCTTTTTTTCTGAATTAAATTGCTTTTAGCTAAAATATTATTTAGCATAAAATATTTTTCGTGTACGGTATGGTGGTATGAAGTGGTTACCCAACTCTTCCGATCATGACATCTCATTATAGTAAATTACTCAGCAGACGATATCCCTTGTTTATCAAGTCATTTTCGGTGTGAAAATTGCAATTCATTTGCAATTTATCGCTAGCTGAGGTGTACTTTCTATGATGTGTCAATATGATGAGTTTTGTTAAGATTTAAATGATTGGTAAACAGTTGATCTAATTATCATTTATTGTTTACACTTCCGGTAAGTAAGGATTAGCTATTCTCCGGGACCTTTTTTTATCCATGATAAGATTTACGTCTTTATTACAGTGTACCATCCTAACCTTACTCATTCTAGCTTTAGTATTGCCTTGATAGCTGCTAATTACCCGACGATAATTAGTTCAACTGATAGAGTGTCCAGTCTGCTACCTGTCTGAGTTATGCAATTTGATTGGATAAGGACGATCACACATTGCTTGTGGCTGTACAGCACACTGGTCAAGATTGATACTAACACATGTTCTTACGTAATCTTCCTAATGCTGTATCATAGGTCGGTAGTAAAATGGATTATACTGAGTTCAAAGGGAAACCAGTTTGATTTAAGTCAGGCCGGGAGATTTTCACCTCCCGGCGGGAGATCGGGAGACAAGTCAAAATCCCGGGAGATTTAATCTCCCGCCGGGAGATATGGCATGTATGATATATCCTCGAGTGCCCAAACTGCGCCCCTCTAAGATTTAATATTAGGAAATGCAAAATTAATAAAATACATAGAATTAAAAATGTTCACGTACCAATTAATTCTATCAAATTCACATCGATAACCCCCAAAATAAATCTTTTATAAATAATTATTCACTCGAAAATAACATTTAATACATTACGAGTCAAATATTATGCCATCATTTTGTGTGGTCCTAACTCCACCCCCTTGGTGACATCATAGCAGTTGCACTTTGTACACATATGACTTCCATTTATAAATATGGGTGACGGAAGATGTGAACCATGGACGATGTGAACCAGGACGATGTGAACCACTTTTCAAGACAATGTGAACCACTTTTAGAGGACGATGTGAACCATTAATAAATATTATAGTTTTAATAAGTTTTAATATTAAGAAAAGTGTTTTTATATGAAATATAACTATTTATATGAATAAATAGATGACAAAAAACATAATTGTTATATTTTGTTATTTACACGACCTAATTTGTTTGGTTTGAAAACATTAAAAAAATAATTAAACGCCGCCAAAGTGTTTTAATGATCTTAATGTATTAAATTAGTTACAAAGAAAGCTTTGTGTAAAGCGACATACTATTTAAAATAAAAGTTGTTACATTAATTAAGAAAAAAATGTGATTATTTGATAGTTTGATTACCCCCGAGTGTGAACTTTAATTAATAGCCCCGTATTTATCGGTTATAGCACCTATTTTGATATATATACACCAACATACTATTTAAAATAAAATTTGTTACATTAATTAAGAAAAAAAATGTGATGATTAGGTTAGCATCGTTTGATTACCCCCGAATGTGAACTTTAATTAATAGCCCCGTATTTATCGGTTTTATCACCTATTTTGATCTACATACACCAATAGTAATTAATATGCAACGGCCTTGCCTTTGATCATATTTACTTAAAGATGAGAAAAATAGAATGAGTAGACAAACAGTGATCAAGTAATTGTTAAACCCATACATTAGATCTCATAATTATGTATTATGATATCGTAAATTAATTATCAGGTGATGATTGGGTTATCTGAAAAGCCGTAGTGATAGACGGCGAAAGGTGTTGATTGATGTTAACTACTCTGAGTATAAATGAATATAATCAGTTTCATAGAAAACATTCTCATAAAAATTAATAATATGATACGTAAAGAATTATTCCATCAAAGAATATAAAAGAATATTTAAAAAAATATCGTCTTAAAAGTATAAAACAAGTAAAATTTTATTGAAAAGAATAATATATTACAAAATATATTACTAAATATGTAATTAATATCAAAATGCAATAAATATCTAATTTTTTAATAATTGTTAAATTTAGATACAAAATATTTATAAACTATAAATTTATTATCTATTTAAGTTTTAAATAAAATCTTTAAAGAACTTGTTTAAAAAAAATTCTCATAATAGCATTTATGTGATTAAGATTACGAAAATATCACTCGTTTGAACAATAAATGTCCTTGTAATAATAATAATAATCATTTCAACATTCACTCAAATGTGATTCATCAAGTGGTTCACATCTTCTTACTAGGTGGTTCACATCGTCTTACCAGTAGGTTCACATCGTCTGATGCGGCGGTTCACATCGTCCGAGGTTCACATTGGCCGTGGTTCACATCGTCCGTAATTCTATAAATATGTACACACAGCAGATGGAATTTACGAGATACTTTTATTTTAAAAATTAGAGTGTAAAAGGGCCATTCTGAGTGGAAATCATTTTTTATTAAGAAAAAACACAGATAAAGAGTGGTGCAAGATAAAATTTGCAATATTTATCTGTTTGAATCAAAATTTCGTACAAAAATCATCTGAGTTTATTAACAGAAATATAGTATAAAAAAAAAAATCACAGTCGCTTGTGCGTGTGATAAAATCTAGCAAGACTACAATAAAAAAAGGAAGGTGGCAGATTTAGGACAGGGGCGCAGTTAGGACCTCCGATGATAATACTTTTCTTCCATTTTCATACAGCAATATGTCTTAAATCAAACATCTTGAGTTATGATCTGGAAGATCAACATTTACTGAACACTCGTCAATAGATGTCCAACAAGTCGTTGATTTACAGTGAAATTGTCTTTTTAGCTCATCTGATTTTGAAAATAGATATGATGAGTTTTAATGTCATCACCTTGGCGTTATTGGCATTCACTTCTTATTGAGTTTTATTTTTAGGTCAGTTTTTCTCCTTAAAGCTTTTGCTCTTTGAAACTTGGAATGCTTTTTCACCACAGGGATCGAAAATTCCACTCTTCCGCTTGTATTTATGAGTATAATGTTTAGCCGTGCGAGTAGAAAAATGAAGCATGCACGTCCGACAGAATGGTTGGAAAATTGCTGAAGTAGAAGACCACTAGAATGAGCATAGTCATTGTGTTTACATTTTATCGAAAGAAAATTGGAAACGAAGCCAGTGTTTTGGGTGATGTATAAAACAGGCACAGTATAAAACACTGACAGATGCATTCCATTCCCATACAGTTGAACAATACTTACAGAGCCTATTGTCACGATTTTTTTGTTATTATTTTTAGCTCACCTGAGCATAGCTCAGGGTGAGCTTTTGGGATACTTGATTGTCCGTCGGCCGTCGTCCATCAACAATTTGATGTTTACACACTAGAGGCCACAATTTTGATCCAATCTTCCTCAAACTAGGCCAGAATGTTTGTCTTGATGATATCTTGAACCCTTTCGAAAATGGGTCAGGTTGGATCAAAAAGTAGGTCAGTAGGTCAAATCTGAGAAAAATCTTGTTTACACACTAGAGGCCACAATTTTGATCCAATCTTCCTCAAACTTAGTCAGAATGTTTGTCTTGATGATATCTTGAACCCTTTCGAAAATGGGTCAGGTTGGATCAAAAAGTAGGTCAGTAGGTCAAATCTTAGAAAAATCTTGTTTACACACTAGAGGCCACAATTTTGATCCAATCTTCCTCAAACTTGGTCAGAATGTTTGTCTTGATGATATCTTGAACCCTTTCGAAAATGGGTCAGGTTGGATCAAAAAGTAGGTCAGTAGGTCAAATCTTAGAAAAATCTTGTTTACACACTAGAGGCCACAATTTTGATCCAATCTTCCTCAAACTTGGTCAGAATGTTAGTCTTGATGATATCTTGAACCCTTTCGAAAATGGGTCAGGTTGGATCAAAAAGTAGGTCAGTAGGTCAAATCTTAGAAAAATCTTGTTTACACACTAGAGGCCACAATTTTGATCCAATCTTCCTCAAACTTGGTCAGAATGTTGTCTTGATGATATCTTGAACCCTTTGAAAATGGGCGGGGACAAAAGTAGGTCATAGGTCAAATCTTAGAAAAATCTTGTTTACACACTAAAGGCCACAGTTTTGATGCAATTTTCCTCAAACTTGGTCAGAATGTTTGTCATGATGATATCTTTTGTGGATGGGGTCAGAAAATTCCTGAACATTGTTTCACCTCATCATCTTAATTCTAAAGCAATCTGTTTTGTACAGGCAATGAATGATACTTTTCTCTGGTGAGCGATCTAGGGCCATCTTGGCCCTCTTGTTTCTAATATCATAATTATCCAATTTCATTTTAATATTTTAAATCAAAATGCTTATGTTCAGGGGCATCAGACAACCAAGGTAGAAAATTCTTGACTGAATTTGATATGAATTATGGCCCCTTTTTAACTTAGAAATTTTTGTTAAAGTTTTGATGCAATAGAAAATTTGGTTAAAGTTTTGCGTGCAAGCTACTATCTAGATTGTATCTCAATAACCATTCATGGTATTGACTTGAAAGTTTATGAATATGTTTAGGGGCATCAGTCAACACTTTGATGGAATATATTACAAATTATGGCCCCTTTTTAACTTAAAAATTTTGGTTAAAGTTTTGCATGCAAGATACTCTCATGCTTATATCTCAGTATCCAGGCATGGGATTGATTTGAAACATCTTTAATATGTTTAGGGGTATCATACTTTCATGGTAGATAACTCTTGATAGAATATGTTATAAATTATAGCCCCTTTTTAACTTAGAAATTTTGGTTAAAGTTTTGCATGCAAGGTACTTTTATGCTAATATCTTAGTATCCAGGCATGAGATTGATTTGAAACATCTTAAATATGTTTAAGGGTATCATACTTTCATGGTAGATAACTCTTGATGGAATATGTTATAAATTATTGCCCTTTTTAACTTAGAAATTTTGGTTCAAGTTTTGCATGCAAGGTACTTTCATGCTTACATCTCAGAGTCCAGGCATGGGATTGATTTGAAACATCTTAAATATGTTTAGGGGTATCATCCTATAAAGGAAGATAACACTTGATGGAATATATTAAAAATTATGACCCCCTTTTAACTTAGAATTTTGGTTAAATTTTTGCATTCAAGCTACTATCCAGCTTATATCTCAGAAATTGCTTAAGGAATTGACTAGAAAGTTAAGGAGTGTCTTCAGGGGCATCAGAAAACTAAGGAGGATAACTTTTGGACTGAATTTTATGCAAATTATGGCCCTTTTCTAACTTGGATTTTTGAATAAAGTTTTGCATGCACAGTGTTATTGTGCTTATGTCTCAGTAACTAGGCATGGGATTGATTTTAGACATCATAAAAATATTAAGGGGTATCAGACTATCAAGGTATATCATTTTTGATTATTATTATGTACAGGGTATGTGAAGGGCAAGAATTGAAATAGATTTCATTTGATTTACCAACAAGCATTTTGAATAGTCGAGCGTGCTGTCCTCTGACAGCTCTTGTTAAAGTTAATCCACCTACCATGGTAGCTGGAGTTTGTGGGTTCCATCTACAGCAGCAACTCAAAGATACTGGTATAGCTGGTATAGCTATAAGTGTAGTTCCAGGACTGGTTGGACCAGTTGGTTGCTGTTTATGATTAACAGGTAATATCCCAAGAGTACTTAGACTGATGGTATTCAGGTGATTGCAGTTAAATACCTTAATTGAATTTAAAATTACATTTAATATGTATTTTCAGGTTGTCACTCTTGGAAGTTGCCCACTGAAGGAAAGATGTCTGGATTCATCCCAATGGTGTCTTCCTCTCCACCCCCAATGGATGATGGAGGTGGATTTGACTGGGATGACGATGATGATGAGTTTGGGAATTTTACAGGTCCAGATGACAGCTTTCCATGTCAACCAGGTAAATACACTAATGTTTAGATCATCCTCTTTCACTGTATCAAATTGTTAGGACTTTTCATGTTGCCCTTGAATCCTTTATATTATGTATATTTGAAAGCACATATTTATATGTATATTATGTGTTTCATTTTGAGTTTCAAGATTATTACAGTATCAAGAACATGTGCCAATACTATTGATTTTTTTTAGCTCACCAAAAGCACTCTTACTACGGATGTGCTTTTATGATATGTCTTTGTACCTCATCAGCAATTGCTGATGTACCATTTAGAGGGCTGAGGCCAAATTTTTTTTGTCCAATTTTCATTAAACTTGGTCAGAATGTTTTTCTCCATGATATGAAAAAACACCTTGTCAACGCAATGTGTTAAGTGTTTATCATAATAAAATGAAGGTCATGTTCGATTTTTAGCCAAATCCATACATTTTTGACAGTTATGACCCCTTTTCAACTAAGAATTGCAATAAACACCTTGTGTGTACTAGCCTGTGGACATGATTATATTTTCCAAATTTCAATTTTTTTACTATGTGACTTTGGATCATTGTAGATGTGAAAATAAAATATATAAGATTGAAAATTTATGGTTTGGGCATCTACTTCAATTTTATAGTGTGTATACATGCATATGCACACACACATGAGCTGCCCAACATTCTGAATGATTTGACAGTCAAGATGAAATACATGTAGTTGAGTTGGAAAATCAACTTTTAAACTCCAGGAAGAGAAGAAATTGAAAAGGGTATTAGTGACTTTGTTTTCTTCTGACAACTTCTTGTTAATAAATCATACTGGCATACTTGAGACAAATATTTGTCCATAAGTTGTATTACCCTTTATGATTTGTAACTGACTCAAACTCAATTGACATTGCCATCGTGTCAAATCTTTTTCAGACACAAAAGAAAGCAACAATAGAAATGAAGTTAATGTTCCTGAAAATGCTGATTCTGGAAACTGTGAAGAGCCACCTACATTTCATAATAATTGTTTTGACACAAGTGCTGAGGACACTAATGCCATAAATTACATTAAAGATCAGAGACCAAATTCTATAGAGTTTATCAGAAGTGGTGACCAGTCAGTTGATCCAAACACTGGTTCTGGAAATGAAAACTGTGGTGAGACTGCAGGGACCTTATCTGATTCTGGTCTGTTTAGTTCAGAAGTTTCTCCAGTTCCACAGTCTGGTGATAATGTGGGAAATGGAAAGAGTCAGTCAGAATATGACAGTCAAGAAGACTTGTCAGCACATTCCTCACCTGAAAAGTCCTGTGATAAAGAACAGCTACAAGAATCCAGAATAATTCTGGATTCAGTCTCAAATGAAGAGACTGATACTATAGATTCTAGTGAGAATGGGATAATGGAACCAGCAGGTACAGATATTAGTGTAAGCAGAAAAGATGCTGTGTCACAAAATGTTAATGTAGACAGTGTATGTAATTCAGGAATTCAGGACTTAGACATAAACAGTACCTGCTGTAATGTCAGTGACACATTAAGCCATGAGTCAGTCACTAGTATTGTTAATGATAGTTCAGAACAATTAACAGAAGTTGCAAATGATATCTGTGAACAGACAGATGAAACCTGTGATACCTCTCCATCCACAACTGAGCTTAGACTCTCGGATCTTAACAATGTACCAAATAAAGCAAATGAGAATTCAGGAAGTACTGTGAACTCTATAGACAACTTTGAAACTTCTGAAAATAAGGTAGAAGTACAAACAAAAGTTGGCTGTGATTCTGTTGAAAGTTTGACAGATGAAAGTGAACAAAGTGAAACTCATATAACCACACAATTGTCAGGTGATTCTCAAGTGCAATCTTCCCAAGACATTGAAAATGAAAATGCAAATCAGTCTGATGCAGAAAGGCAACAAACTGTAGAACTTGATTCTGGGGATGTAAGTTCAAATATAGAACCAGGAAGCAATTCAAATAATAATGATTTAACTCAAGTCGGGTGTAATAAACAAGACATTCCTGAAGAAGAAAGTGGTGATATTAAATCAGAATCACCTGGTAATAGTGATGTTGATAAATCTGAACAGGTCAACCAGTCAAATGATGTCGGTGAAAATGATGACAGTGGAGAACAGCTGGAAACATCGAATGTAGAGCTTAATGATGCATCAAATATAGAGGATGACTTCGGTGATTTCAATGATGTAAATGATGATTTTGATGACTTTAGTGCTGCTAGTAATGAAAAAACTGACACATTTGGTGAATTTGAACAAAGAACTGGTATGGTAACATCAGCTTTTAGTAACAATGAAGTTGATGCAGAAGATGTGAATGGTAAAGGCGCACATGAAAACAGTGAAATACATGTTTCTGATACTGAGATCAAGGAAAGTACTCGTGTTGACTTTGAAGAAAAAGATAAAGATGAAGATGATGATTCAGAATTTGGAAACTTCAGTGCAAGTGATACCTTGAAGATTGAACATTCCAACAAATTGGATGACTTTGGAAACTTTGAGGAAAATTCTAAAGATGAGGTTGAGGATTTGGCAGTTGGAAATTTCAGTGCAAGTGGTGATGATTTTTCAAAGCCTAATGAAGTAAATGACTTTGGGAACTTTGAAGTGAATAATAAAGATAATGGTAATGATTCTGAGTTAGGAAAATTTAGTGCAACTGATGATGATTTTTCAAAGTTTGGAAATTCTGACAATGCTGATGGCTTTGGAAACTTCGAAGAATGTGCTGATGGATTTTCTGAGTTCAGTGCAGCCAGTGAAGCTCCTACAGCCAAAGATGATGGAGGTTGGGCAGCTTTCTCAGAGGCTGAGACTGGTGCTGTCACAAGTGGTAACAATGATGATGACAGTTGGGCTGACTTTGCTGAAGAAACAGTTCAACCACAAGAAGAAGAACCAGTTGCCCAAGAAAACAGTACCTTAGCAGCTCAAACAAATATTCAGCATATGGTTAGTGTTGATCACTGTTTATATTTCTGGGGGTGGGGGGGAATTCTTTATTTTACAAAACATTCTGATTATAAATTTTATAGACTGATGATGAGGGGTTCTTTGGTTTAAACATATTTATTAAATCAAGTACATAGCAAATTAACAATACGACAAAGTAAAGTTTTGGGATGGGGTTGGATGCC
>CM037781.1:77249661-77271651 GCA_021229015.1 Solen grandis | reverse complement strand
ACAGTCTGAAGATGTGAACGTGCTTAGTGAAATTCATGCCTGACATTTCTAAGAAATCTACAGTACTTTTAATATTAAGTTATATACAGCTAATGTATATCATAATGGTAAACATTTATTTGACAAACAAGTTGCAAGAAAATGCTGTTATTAGTGACAATAAAATCATATTTTGAAAAATATATATGTGACTGTTATTTATGTATTATTAGTATAGCTTGTGCATTTGTAACAAATTATTTAAGTACTGATTACAATATCTGATCAAAGCAAAATTTGTTATCTAAATTCAGGCATAATTATTTATGTAAAAAACCTATCATCTTTCACACTGTGAAATATAAAGATAGTGATATAAATGTTCCACTTACATAACTTTGTTCTCTAGTATCTTTTTTAAATTGATACTTACTCACATATACTTAAGTGTTAAATATATACAACAAACAAATGCATCACCCGTTTTTTTTTACATTTTGCAGCAAAAGGCGCAACCAATACAGGTTCTTTTGTAAAGCAATTGGCACTAAATTAAAAAATGTGCTTAGAATTACAAATTTAATCAATCCTAATAAATCCCAGACAATTTGCTTTCTTCCAATCGCCAGTGACTGGAGTCACAAGTGATATCATGGAATGCAAGAATACATTTATATAATTTAACTTCCAATTTTTACTTAAATGTTACCTACAACAATGATAAATTGTTACAGTGGAAAATTTATGGATAAGTCAATTTTCTTGTCATTATACAAAATGTTAATAAAATGACAAATTTCACTTGTCGTACTCCGACTCAGAAAAAAAAACAAATACATGTCCTTTATTTTCAATTAAGGTAAATTCCCTATAATGGTTCCACTTCATTTCAGACCCCATGGCCTTTCACAGAGATAATGTTTATAAGGATACCTTTGTTGTCTTCGTAGAGGTAAAATGGTCCAAGATGTAGCAGAACCATAGCAGGGACTTTACCTTAAGGACCTCAACATATAATTATCAACAATAACAGGAGTCAGGTATAAGACTTGATAGGAACACATCATATTTATAAAAGTGAGATAAAATACAACTTAGTAAAACATTGAATTAATACATGTGCATGTTGTATTTCAAAAGAATTGGCCAATTTCTATGTTAATTTGTGTAATTGTTTGTTAATTTTGCACTGTCATACAACAGTGCAGGAGAATGTGACAAAAGTCAAAGGCCAACGATTTTTTAATTGTTTTAAAAAAGATTACAATGCGGCTATTACAATCTTAAAAAGAATTAAATATGAATTTGAGAAATATACAAGTATGTTTAATATGTACATAAAATCATGCATCATGTACATGTCTAAACATCATGACATAACATTTCTTTGACAAGAAAGTCTGTATTTAATGAACTTTGACCTAAGACAATATATTTCGAATGAAACAAAACATCTTTTAGATTGGTATGAATAATCATCACTGGCCTAATACTATGTTGTTATTTTGCAATATATGCGGCATCCACAAATGCATTGCTGTATGATTACATGAGATCATGAGGTAAACTGATAACAAGTCCCTCTAATTCCTGTCCACATGGACACAGCTAGAGACTTATTGTCAGTCTAATGTTAGAATACTATATACAGTCAAACCTGTCTTTAGCAGTCAGTCAAGGGAGCAAGAGAAAGTGACTGCTTAACAGAGGTGGCCGCTAAATGAAGGTTAAGCATAAAACAATATGCTAAAGGTAGGTAATATTAAAACTGACCGCTAAATGCAGGTTGACCATTTAATATAGGTGGCTGCTAATATAGGTTCAAACATTTAGCTATATATATATTTGAGCATAGCCTATTGCTGAGCCATACAAACTATTGCATAGTTTTTCTGACATCATTTACATTTAGCAAAAACACATTATCTTATGGTGATCATCTAAGTTGCACCATAAAATATCACCTAGCCTACTTAAAAAGTTTAATCTATATATTGGACAAAGGTAAAGGGCCTATTTACCATAAGGAATGATACCAGCAAACCAGAGGCACATTCAAAAGTAACTTTTGAGCTTCTGTATATTGGCATAGTAAGCATAAATAAACATAATCTGAAATACATATCCATTATAAAATGCAGCTATCCTTTAGCATTCCAATGGGATCAATACAGTATGCTACTGAAAACTAAGCAGTTCTTGATATTGATTTAATGTATTTGACAATATGAAGATTTTTTGTCAATTTCTAATGCCAGACTCGTGAAACTTCGTGATTTGGATCTAGAATTGATTTTGAATGCACCAACACCTACATGAGACAATAGATCAATCTTCATGTGATGATATGTATACATGCATTCATGCTTAACACAGGAAACGTAAGATATCTACTTACTACAGTATTCCAAACCCCTGGTTCTTATGAAGTAGGTGTATGTATATAGCACAATATTGTATCCGGAAAAAACTTGAAGTGTAGTAAATCACAAACTAAATCCCAACAATTACCGTATGGCCCTTATGGGTATACTGTTTTATTACATCAGAAAGAGGAAACTCAAGGTCCTTTGATTTGCAGGACAACTGATAAACCTGAGTATGAATAATTTGCATGACTCATGCCTATAATTAAGCTATAAAAGTGCATTGGTCATTGCAGATAGTAATTTAAAATGACATTCTAAAGTATAATACCGGTATATGTCATCACATAGTGATTACATTGTTAAACAGAGATAGAAATATGACCCACGAAGGGATTTCGAGTATGTAATGCTTATTTTTGTCATAGGCCCTTGGGGAAATATTTCAACATTACACAGTTACATTACATCACATATAAACATAGGATACTCATGAAAACAAGTCAGAAACAAATGGAGATTATTTACTTCCCCCGAGCTACAGTAGTTTAAGTCAGTTTCTATTTTGGTATTTCTATTTAAACCAATAGAAATCTGCCAACTGTGCTGATAAAGCACATATTTCCTGTATGACATATTTGCTGTATGACATTTGAAGAATTTATAAAGGTTTAAAAACCCACTTCCATATGCAAACCAAACATTACTGTTCTTATCTAAAGATAAAGAAGAACGACAAAAGAAAATAGATTAAAAAAAAAAAATTAAAAAAATAAAGTATTTTCTTCAGAAAACTCAACTAAAAACAGTCCTTTCTTGTATCTCCGTAAACTTTTTTGTCAAAACGATCAGTTGCTTACATCAGGAGACAATGGCTATTTTTAGACAATAAATTATTCGTAAGACAAACACTAAACATAAGTGCCCATATGTGAGTTATCAATGCAAATCCATGACAAATAAGAAATATGTTTAGATGCCAAAATTGCAACATTGCTTCCATAAAACATACTTTGACAGTTGTTATTCAAATAATCGTAAAAAAAAAAAAAAAAAAATGGGGTATACTAGTAAATGTAAAAAAATATCCTAAACTTACCAAATTGTCTTTAAAATTTTTCTTGTATTTAGACAAGTATGTACTAATATTCATAGGAGACGGTGTAGGTCTTACACTACCATGTCACATTATATATAACAATCACACTGCTTTAACCAGTCTAAAGGAATTAGTGAAAATGATGAGTCCAGGTGACTGAAAATTAGAGATCAAATATATTATAAATTGCCACTTAGGTTGCCTGCTGTAAACAGGCAGGCTACATCTAACACAGGTGTAATGGTATACAGGTATATATGACGCACATTATTAAATGGCCACTACATCTGTGGGAATTTAAAAATATACATCTTATTTGGGAACCATTGTTAACGCTCAAACTTGACAATTCGGCAAGCATAAATTGGCATATTGAAGGCAAAGCATATTTCAATCCTTCAATATAACTGACTGTTAAAGTGGGTCAAAATTATGCAAACAAGCACAAGATACATTCAGCCCAGAAGCATTTTTAGTAACTTGCATGCCAAAGGTGTATAAATTCATCTATATAACTATTGTGTACATGTTTTTCATATCATCTGCAGTGCCAAAGATGAAAGTGATTTATCGTAGGTACCAGAGTAGAACTCGCACCCTTGCTTTATTCTGCACACTTCCCAAGAGGAACAGATAAAAATCTGCTGCTTACAAATGGAAAATGAACAAAACATACTAAAAAATTAATTTTATTCATTGGATTATCAAACTGAATGTATCTTGATAATGCTAGATTTGTTTTTACTTTGAAATGCCAAATTAAGGAGACAAAAATAAATATGCTTTATTGAGCGAGCCAGAACATTACAAAAAAAGTTCACTTGTTTGAACCAGTCTTAGTAAGCTAACGAGTGAAACTTTCACTTGCAGCTTCTTACAAGAAATCAACTGTTATATAAATATGTGTAAAAAGTTATGTATTAATAATAACACAAATTTCCAGACAATAAAATAAAAAGAAATTTAAATTTGTTTTTCGTTTTTTAATAAACATAACAATAACCTTTCTTTCAATAAGCAAAAAATACAAGTACATGTATTCACTTTAAAATCATTGTGAACTTTTAATTATATATGTAAAACAGAATTTTCAGAAAAAGCTTTTTAGGCTAAAAAATATATCACAATGACAATTTCGTTACTGCCAAAAGTATACAAGACATTTATATGTATCATGGACACAGACGTATGGTATAGGTAATTTATTAGTAAATACTATGCCTTTAGCTCCTATTAATGTTTTCAATTTAAGAATTACTAGTAAAATCAAACAGTTGAGAACTGAAACTTTATATACAATCAGATTTCATGGCCTAAGTAGAGTCATAAAGACACATGTAAACTTATATTTTTTTATGTCTTTTTATTTTATTTTATAAAAGAAAAGTTGAAATTTTTATTTTTCTGGAAAGAGACACTCAAGGCATATGCTATGTCTGATATACAACACAAACTACAAGTGTCAGAGACTCCAACACACATGGGCCACGTCCATCAGAGTTTATCCCCTCTCTCCACTCTCTAGATGTCTATCTCAGCTTACGTATTGTATAGTTCCAATCTGACATCTAGCAAAACACAAGGCTAAGACTCTGTCGAAAAAGTGCCAAAACTTTTTGAGAATATCTCTATGTAACAGTGGCAACTTTCACAACTGCTTTCAGTTCTTCATACTGTGGTTTCTCTCCAGTGACAGGTAAGTGTTTCACAACTTCGTCCTATCCCTCCTTCTCTTTTCTATCTGCTCGGATCGAAAGTGCAGTTAGTGTTTATCAGACTGAAAGAGCTGTTGGATTTTGCTATTTCAGGAGATTTTGACTTTTATAAATTTTTTGTTGATTTTTCGAAATATCGTTTGTTTCTATCAATTTGCTGTTGTTCTTGCAAATTGCTGATGTTGTCATCTCCATCAAAGCAGTTGATCTTCAGTTGATTACAGCATGGCCATTGACCATGTAGTCATCGTAACTTTCATCCATCTACAACACAGCATACATAAACCTTTAGTAAGAAGCCATCTCTCTTAACCAAAAGGTACCCAGTATGTTACTTTGATCAGGAAACTGCCCATTTAAAAAAATTATGTTACTATATAATTGTTTTTTGTTTTAATGGACAGTTTTTCAATCAAAGCAACATACCAGGTACCTTTGTCTTAACCCTTCTCCATTCAAATAAAGTTAAGGAGCAGCAACCTGAGGATTGATCATCCAAATATCATGCCTGCTCCGTGGCACAATCCAAGCCCCATCATGAGCTGAACCCTTTACCTCATAACGGCTTTTGTTACACTGGCAAATAGAGCAGACCCAGATCAAAAAGCTCCTTCCAGGAGACATCTGATCAGGGTCTCCTCTGTTTGCTCATACAATACTGTAGATCAGATTCTACAAAGTCTGCATGGTAAAGAAAAATACATTGTTTTATATACCATTTAAAGTTCAGTAAATCGATACTCATGAAGTCATGATTTTTGTACACAAATATTCATAAAGTAATGGGTTAATTACTTTTAAAGACACTTAATATTCAATTATATTCTCAATTTTCTGAACCTTGCAATTACAGTTTCCAAAGATTTCATAGTTCTGTTTCCTTCCTTGGTGTATCACTATTTTATTTTAGGTCACCATGTTAGACTTGTGAAAATCTCAATCAAACTCACACCAACTTTTCACACCTGTAGACCAGGATTACTGTGAGTGCTACTTTTTTTTCTTTCTCAGCCATTTCTGGGTAGCAAATATATAAAACCTGATTCCCTGCAAGCTGATTTAGTTTAGACTGATTAATAATTTTTTTTTCTACTTCCTATAAGAACCAGCAGCAAGGGTAGATTTAGCAGTAACTATGACTCTATATATAACAATCATGAAAAGAAGAGTTATTTTCCACACTGAACTTCAACACATCCATGAAAATTAATGTCTATGTAGATATGGCTACAATTATGATATAATAATTTTTTGAAATTTATTTACAATTTTCATTGTATTTTAATCATATTCTTCAAAGAACACAATCAAAATAAGAAAAATAAAATTACGATTTTTTACATGAGATTTAGGGGAATATTCTTGAAAATCATTAAAGCTATTGTTGCATTTCATACTCTGCAACAGCGGTCTTAGTCACAGCTTGATTTGACATGATAAAATACACAAGTATAAACATGTTGATAATTTACTTCCCCCTTTCACATATGACGCATGGCCATATATGGTAATGTTCCAACTAACTGGCTACAGATAAACTATCATATATGTCTAGTATACAAGGCAAACTGAAAACTTAGAAAGATACAAATCAAGGTTCTCACTAGGATTCATGGGCAAAGATTTTCCAAATATTTGAGGTCCTCCCATACTGTTAGAGTTATATAAGAAGTCATATGTGAATTAAGTTTTTCCCAAAACTTGAAGTCAAGCAATCCATACAAGGAGTTAGCGAGAACCCCACAAATTTCAACATTTTTTTACCTTCATATATCTGAAAAACAGAATTCTGCCTTTTAAGTTTAAAGGCTCTTAGAAAAGCCTTTTTTCATATCATAAGAGAATGTTTAGTCTGTCAAACTACTTTAGATCAACTACCAAGGCAGATGTTTGATCTCTTAAACAGAAGATGCAAGATTTATTTTTTTAACTTTGGCTGCTACTTTTCAGCTGAATGCCTCAGTTTTAACCCTTTCCCTCATAGAGGAAACCATGAAATGACCTATGCGAACAGCATAAAACCAGATCAGCCTGCGAGTAACTCGCAGGCTGATCAGGTTTTATGCTGTTCGCTGCTCCTCAGTGGTCTGGTAATGAGGATTTTACAATTAAATTTGGTGAGGTTTGAGTTTGGCTTTCTGCAGATCAGGCTTTATGTGATACCTACTGAGTGCATCAAAATGAGTCTATATGAGGGAAAGGGTCAAAATGAGTCTATATGAGGGAAAGGGTCAAAATGAGTCTATATGAGGGAAAGGGTCAAAATGAAGAATCTATTGGACCCTATACTTTAAAAACTTTGTCTCAAACATGGATATTTAAGAATCCTGTGCCAACTTTATCCAAACTCCCCATTATTTGATACCTCTAAACACTTGTGTATCTGTATTATAGCACATTGTAATACTGACCATATCTTCTTCATCTGAGTCATCTGAATTGTACACGGCACCCCTTTCCTTCAGTACAGCCACCATCTGACCATTTAACCTTCCCTTGGCCAACATGATTGGAGTAAGACCACCATATGTCACAGCATTCACATCAAGTGCTGCATACTTTAACAGTAAAAGCAACAGATTTCGTTTCTCCAACTCCACTGCATAATGGAGTATAGTTCTTCCGCTTTTCCCATCCTGAAATACAAAAAAAAAAAAAAAAATAATCATGAGTGTTTTAACAAAGATGAAGTGATTGGTGACAAATGCAAAAGTGTGCTTAAGTGTGGCGATGTGTATAGCAGGAAGACATAATCTGAATTTACCCGTGCATTGATGTTGGCTCCCTTCGCCAGAAGAATTTCAAGGACATTGATATGACCTCGTTCTGCTGCCATGTGGATACAGAGTTGTCCTGAAAATTAAAATCAATCTTAGAATTACTACTATATTATTCTACTCCAGAATTAAATCTCAAGTTAACCCATTATGTCATACAGACTCATTTTGATGCAATGATAAACAGAGAAGACTCAGATAGACAGTGTATTAATATTCATGCAGTCATGAATTTGTACAAGAATATTCATGAGAAAAAGGGTTAAGGTAAGTATAACAAGAGAGTTCCTTGGAACACATGTGTCACCTGCTGAGGCATGATGGACAGATAGACGGACGGATGGACGGATAGACGACAGAAAAGTAATCCCTATATATATGTGTCACCTCTGCTTACAGCAGGTGAGTCAAAAATCATTGAGCAGAGATTGCACAAATTTGTAACATTTTTGTAGTTTATTGCTTGCTGCAAACTGTATTATATACACAGGGTTTTGGGATTGCTCAATAAAATTCTTAATTTCCATAAAAAAAAGAGTCATTAATTACCATCGTAATTCCTTGCTTCCAAAATCTGCATAACCGTATTTCTGGTGCTATTGGCGTATTGTAGCAGGGTATGGGTGATCTCCATATACCCTTCCCTGGCGGCGATGTGAAGAGCAGTATTGCCTTTGTAATCACGGATGTCCATTCTTGCCCCTGCCTCAATCAGTTTCTGCACCACATGGTTCTGTTTCGTGATGACCGCAAGATGTAATGGAGTCTGCAGGTAATTATTTTGCAGGTTCAGCAGGGATACACACCTGACTGAGGTGATCCATTGTATGGCTTTGTCTACCAGTAGGTGGATAATGGCTAAATGCAGATTACTGAAAGTCACAAAGAGGAAAATATGAAAAAATAATATATATTATACTTATGGCTAGTATATATGTTAAACTACTGTAACATATACGTAACTAATACACAAATACAAAGACACTTTATATACAGATTGGGAAACAAGTATTCAAAACCTGATGAAGCATATGGCTATATATGGACGATAATGGATGTGTGTGCATATTTTGTCGTACAAAATCAGTTAACTTTGAGAAAAGGCGCCAGATGGGTAGCCTGAAGCATACCCAGGCTAAAAATTAATTCTATTTCTGGTCTCCAGGTAGAAAAAAAGGGTAGGCAGGGAGGGTTTTTTTCCCCACTCCAAATGATGCAAAAAGTAAAATAAAGTAAAAGAAATATTTTTAATGGCAGAAATGTAAAAAAAAATTAAAAAATAGGGTCAGTCATGAAAAAAAAGGGTCGGTCGGGAGACCAGATATGGAACATTTATTTTTTTTCCCCAGTAGGACAATGCTTGAAATTTATCAGAGTAAAAAAAAAACTAAAAAAAGAAGCATGTTTACTTGCAGAGTAAAAATGAGCTCTTTAAAAATAAAATGCAACATTAACAGTGAAATATATCATAAGAAGGCTTTATACATTTTGCATTTAATTCAAATCACCAAAGTACTGTACAACCCTAAAATATCTGAACAGGAGACCACAATGTGCATGTCCGAGATTACATGAATAGTATTAAAGGGGATATACTTGCTTTCTCATTTATGGATGCATCATGCAGTTTTTGACCACTCTGTCATATTTGACAAAAGCTAACATTTGCAATGCTTTTGCAATTCAACCTAACAAAATAGAATATCTCAAGACCAATATCATTAACATTTACATATTCAAGAATGTAAATATTGTATCATATTTTGTAAATATATTATGCGAGATAATAACATAGACAAATGGGTGTCTGTAAATTCTGTATCAACACTTGTTGTCTTAACGCTTTCAGATGTAAAAGATATATATCAGTTCGCTCAAATGAGCAGGGCAACGACTTCTTGGTTCATTTGGTACATATAACAAGGATGAGTAATATCATTGGTCAATTGTGCAAAACAAGCCACTCCCCCAACCAGCAACACAGCTGCGAAATTTACATAAAGCTAAACAGAAAATTCCAGATACGCTATTTATAACACCAAGTAATGGAAAATTTCACTTAAATAATAATCTCTTCCTTTTTTATCTAAAGCAGTATCCCACCTATAATAATTCATTCTATAAACAAGGTGAAGTCAGCTAGATTTTCGTATCTAAATTACGGTGAAGATGATAACAATATAACGGGTTAAGAAATTAGCTTACGTGTCACCGTCTTCATCTTGTTCAAAGTTTTCTTCGAAAACAGCTTCCAGTGGCACGCTCGCTTGTTTCTTTGTTATTAAGTCCTCTTCGTGTTCAATTAGTTTGCCACCAGATACAAATCCCTCATCCACGAGAGACAATGAATTCACTTGATCCACAAGGGTTATATTCTTGCTCAGTGGAATATGGTCCTCTTCATTGCTTACGAAACGTTCATCAGTCGCATCGCTCATTAAGCTTTCGCCACTTTTATATCCAGATTCACATGTTCCCGATTCACATCTGTTCTCCTCTTTATATCCATGATAGGATTTAGACGCACCAAATCTCACATTATGACTATCCATTTCCAATGGACAGGTGTCCATTTCTAAATCATTCGACTCCATCTTTGTTCGTCAACGCTAACCTCTACAGAGAAATAATAAACAATGAAATTGGTAGTGTACGTAATGAAAATAAATAATTTTATCCAGAAAATACCGATGCAAATTTCTTTTTTAAAAAAACTTTTAAAACGACTGGTTGAGAAATAACTGCCAAACCCTGTGAAGCCCCGATTGTTTTTCAAACCACGTATAATTTGTTCTAAAAATAGAAACTGGGAAATTCCCTGGAATTTTTGCCCACGATCTTCATTCGTCAAACAAAGAAAACAATACTATTCAGCGACAACAACATTATAAATGCTACAATATAATTATTAACATGAAGCTATATACATATATCAAGTCAATATATAATGTAAATATGTTATTGATGAAAACAACAGTCAATTAACTTAAATTCGTGATGTACATTTACTATTGCTGTAGCCTAACAAACATAATTTAAATCGAAAATTGAATAGGTCTAGAATAGGTCTTTTTTTTTTTTATTTGTAGCGTCTTTTCAATGATCACATGCACACACACGGGCATATAATTTGTGTATGTGTCCTGTATATTGCACAGTAAATCCATTAAACTTACATCCTACTTTTAACAAACAGGTGTATACAATGTGGTAGATGTTTAACTTTGGGCATTTATATCTGTGGAAAAAAAAGAAACCAGAAATTTACAAATGATAATAAACCCCAGTTTTGCGTTCTACAGCGGTATCCTGATCGAATCACAGAAATAGAACGCTTGTAGATTTATTATCAGCTATGACTTAACTGAAAGTAGTCATGAGTTCATTACAAAAACCATATTCAGTATGATGACGCGGACCGTAGAGGAGTGCAAATTAGGATATGATTTTATTGAGATTGTATATTTGTGATGACTGACTTGACTATTTGAGTTTACCGTCTCTTCGACAGCTAGTATTTCAGTCATATAGCGACCTCCAGCTGATTACAGGTAGAGGAAGACACCGGATGCACGGAGGCATCCGGGTACGTAGAACCACCGACCTACCGTAAGCCAGCTGGAAGGCTTCCCCATATGAAAATCCGAACGACCCTGACGGGATTCGAACCCACGCGGTGAGGGGCTGAGTGAGTGTTAAGATCAGCGACTTTACCCTCTCGGTCAATATTTGTGATGAATTACATGTTCACGTTGGTTCATTTTGACTACTTGTAACACGGCTTTGGTAGTTTTATGGAACGCCAAATCTACATAAACTCAAATATTTGAAGAAATCTTCAAATATTTAGAGAAATCTTCAAATGAATTATTGATATCAATAAATATCAAAAATTAATATCAAACAATTCAATTGTTGATATCAACAAATGATTTGGAGATATCAACAAATGATTTGAAGAGATCTACAATTAAATGAAATGAATACTTATCCGTAATTGATTTGAAGATATCAACAAATGAATTGTTGATATCAATAATTTAATTGTTGATATCAACAAATGATTCGGAGAGAACTACAATTGAAGTGATTTGTAGAGATCAACAACTGATATCAATAATTCATTTTAAGATCTCTCCAAATCATTTAAAGATATCTTCAAATTATTTGTTGATATCAATAATTCATTTGAAGATATCTCTAAATATTTGAAGAGATCTTCAAATATTTGAGTTTATGTAGATTTGACGTTCTATATAGTTTTCTGTAGAAAAGTACTCGTGTTTAATTCGATACCGCACACTTTTTAGAGGGCGGAGTTTCCACGCCCATGCAATAACTGATGAAAAAATGCGCAAGATAACTGCACAGTAATGGCGGATAATGCAATTATCCAGATAACCGCACAGTAGTGTGGACACTCGGTTAACACATATCTGCACAGTTATGGCGGAACGACATTTAGGTGGTCCTCAGCATCCTTTAAGTGAGTGGAATCCAAATGAACCCTTTCTCCACTTGCACCCCCCTTTTTTTGTCAAAACGGTATTTTCTACAATTAGAGTAAGACAAATAAATAAATAAAGGTAAAGTAGAATTAGCAGTGTGGCCATACGACGTGGTACATAAGGACATAGTAAGCTGTCACAAGTAACATATTTTGCCTCGATTCGGAGAAGAAAACTGCGTGTTTTTTTGTTTTTTGTTTTTTCAGATGTAACGTTACAGGATTACCAAACATTCGGGAAATCCTTCAGAGTTCGTGAGTATGAAAAGCACATTACTAGTGATGTTTTCCTAAATGTTTGAAACTGGTATGGTCACACTGAACAGGACCTTTGTATTAAAGATTTACAGAATATCTCCGCACTGAATTAGAAAACTTTTGAGAATATGGAAGAGAATCTATCGACGGCAAGTTATCTTGTGATAAGAAAACAATTTCCGCACTGTCTTGAAATCACATCCATGGTCAAACGTGAAACCTTACACCTATAACTGATTATTAGCATTTATTCAGTACGTTCTCCTATATTCACTGTATATATCTATTCATCGGACAGAAAAATAAAGTGAGTGTTATACAGATTTGTTACGAGACGCAATCAGTAATCGTTGCCGACAACGTTAAGTACTACGTACACTGCATAAACTGCATAAATAAGAGAGAATCTCATTCATTTGTTTATCAAAATATCTAATTTACATATTCCATAGATCTGGCGTCAATTTTCTGACTTTTTCCTCTGTATGTCTCCGAATGTGTTAACGAATCACGTGTGCATAAATTGATGACCAATTTTTTTTTTACATGTAACAAATGGTAAAAAAGGGGGGGGGAGATTTTTTAATGGCTGAAAGGTAAAAAGAAACTTTTAGGGTCGGTAAAAAAGAGGGTCGGTCGGGCGACCAGAAACGGAACTCGACCGGTCACCCTGCTGTGACGAAGTAACACAGTATGTTCAAAAACATATTAAACAGAGATAGGAAACTCCTGTAAAAGCCAGTGTATTTTTTTGTTTAAGCACACAGCTGATCATTGAATATTGCAAACTTTCAAAAAAGTACGGAAAATTCACAGAGGAAAACGTAACCATATTATAAAATAATCATTTTTTACTGCAAGGAATTAATTTTAGTTTGGTTCATTTTAAAAATTATCTGAAATTATTATTTAAATTTAACCAGTGTTGCAGGGGGAAAACTGCAACGCATTTTATATAGTTATCATCATGCAGATACTTTCTATTATACATAAAACATTTATTTTAATACATAAGGTATCATTTTGATGGTAGGCCTATTGTAATGTTTTATTGTAAAATACAATCTGCTTTCTCATGTCTTCAATAGAAAAGGAGATATTTACAAAACATGACTTTTCGATAATTGGACAATTTGTTACGTACTTTTGTGAGTTTTAGACTAGTTGCCTATCTTTGTTAGAAAAAGTATTTGATATGTTGTAGCCATATCAATACAATTTATTTATGGTAGTCTGGGGAGACGTGGATTTATCTGGGGAATTTGGATGCATATGTCTGGTTTTGTAAGTAGTTTGGTAGGCTAATTTCTACGATGTTATTGAAGTTTTTTTTATATAGAATATTATTATTCTGCTGTCACAGTCTCCTATGTTCAAGGGTACGCCATTTATCTATTTATTTATTTAATCATTTTTTACCCTTTGTCTTTGTTTCAAGATTTTTTTTTCATTAAAATTACATCCGCAGAAGACATGAAATATGTCCTGTTGTTCTCTGTTTGTCAAAATATGTTTAATGATATGTGAAGAGAGAAAACAAAACTTGTATATGTGTATTGCAAGACATACCTTGCTATATTTTGTACGTGGTCTGTATACTTTAAACACTCGGATCGAATTGTTTGCTCCCCCCCCCCCCCCGATTTAAACCCGATGAGAGGGGGTGGACTATAGAGAGATACACAATCAATGTACTGAATTCATCTTGAAAATATTATGTATAATTATTTTTTGCTTGGAAACAGAATGCACCGATTAATTGCAAGTAATCAACGATATGAAAGTTTCAATAAAGCAATGTTATCTGCTGTAAATGTTATCACACACAAAAAAAAAAAAAAAAAAAAAAAAAATCTCCGGGGACTCGTTGATATTTAGAAAGGATTGCATCATAATAATAAATATCAATTTGTATTGCACTGGTTTTGACAGCTACTTCTGTCACTCGATCCCCATGTCTGCATCCATACAACCCCTCTCGCGAGTGTTAAAGGCACGTCGGAATCATTAGCAATTAACAGTAAGAGGAAAGAAACACCTGGCAAACAGTGAGAGTTTTATCGTTTCGTCATTATTTTTCACAGGGTTGCTTGCAACGCTTTTCTATGGTAGTACACATATTTAAACATAGATTTCAAACTTTCTTTACTAAGCGGAGATAAAGTTCCAAATTTTGTTTTGTGTCTTATCACTAAATGGTGATATTTTTTATGTTTCTCTCAGTATGATGGCGTTATGGAAGTCGAAACTGATTTAAAATGTGTTATGTGTTAATAATCGATGCTGGGGATAACATTTTTAAATAAAGAAAGTGCGCAAGTGAAAAAAAATCGCACTTCATTCGGAGATATTTTGAACCGTAACTAGCTGGAATTTCCAGCGACAGGTGACAATATAGGGATATTTTTTTACAATATGCAACAATTGGCCCATTTGTGCAAACAGCGTCGAAAAGAGGTCAGCCGGAGAACTTTTTTTTTTTTACAATCTTCTTTTTTATTTTTGCAAAATAAGATACTTATATTTTTGTTATATTGAATATCATTACTTTACCTTTATTAAGTACATATGTATATAAATTGAAATGGGGAAAAAAATACATAAATTAAATAATGAAAGTTTGTTGTTATAGATTTGCTTCCATATAATCATATAATCTTAAAAATTGTAGGCAGAAGAAAAGGGGGGAGTAAGAGTGGTGATATTCTCATTGTTAGCAGTCCATTGAGACTCAACGTCATCGTCTCGTGTATTGTTCATTAAACGTATTCGCCCAGTAGTTGTAGAGAGTGATGTGATTGTACTCATGAAATTATATTTACAGTTTTTTCGTTTCCTGTCCGTTACATTCTTATGAACATTATTGTTTATCATCATTGGTGAAAACCGAAGTCTCTGGTAAATGATTGATTGATTGATTATACAACGGAACATCACTGGTTATTAAATATATTCTTTTTCTATCAAAGACGCCCAATGAGAACGGGAGCACACACACTGGCACAATTCCTAGAGTGAAATTGACCCAATACGGCTCTCACTATGAAAAGATGACACGTGACAATTTTACAACGGCAATATAAACACATGAACACACGGGTCTACGCCCCGATTTTTTTTTTTTGGGGGGGGTAACGTTCAACTGACAGTATTTCAGTCATCTGTCTGTTTGAGATAACAGTGCTGCCACAGCAGCATCACCACGCCCAGTCACGTTATATCAAACATATCTATATTTATTGATTGAAATACTATCCAGCGACGGTAAACTCCAATACAAAACAACACCCAAAATAGATAAAAAAAAGTGAAAAAAAAAAAATTCTGACACCCCTACGTACAATGTGTACAGGGTGTGTGCGAGGGGGTGGAGTGGGGGGGTCAGCAGGAAAAAAAAATGTTTTATGTACGTATTGTTTTTCCCTTGTATCAGATTAGTACTCTGGTGTGGTTACAATATTTTTTTAATTAACCATTTACCCCAAGAATATTGATATAAAAATTCATGACATAATGAATATCAATTAACCCTTTCCCTCATAGAGGAAACCATGAAAAGACCTATGCGAACAGCATAAAACCAGATCAGCCTGCGAGTAACTCGCAGGCTGATCAGGTTTTATGCTGTTCGCTGCTCCTCAGTGGTCTGGAAATGAGGATTTTGTAATTAAATTTGGTAAGGTTTAACTGGTTTTCTGCAGATCAGGCTTTATGTGGTACCTATTGAGTGTATCAAAATGAGTCTATATGAGGGAAAGGGTTAATTAACTGAACTTTACTGGTACATGAAACAATACTTTTTTCATTGCCGTATTATTACAGACTGTGTAGAGTCTGAGCTACAATACTGAATGATCAAACAGTAGAGACTCTAATCAGACAGTATAGACTCTAATCAAACAGTAGAGACTCTAATCAAACAGTAGAGACTCTAATCAGACAGTACCTAAAGGAGCAGCTGTCTAATATGGGGTTTCCATAAGAGGTAAAGGATTAATGAATTCAATAGGAAAGACTCTCTGAGGGTTTTCCTAATCTGGAGGGAAAATTAAAAAAAAAATATCAGTGTTTTTTTTCTTTTTTTTTTTTATTGTGATATATTTACAAAAATAAATGATGACATTTTCATAAATACCCTTCACATACATACAATCAAGTACTGATAGATAAAAGACCCAAACCATTCAGATTGTAATGAGATGAAGCACTTGTGGTATAGCCCTGGGGCCGTGTTCATAAAGCTCCTTAGGAACAAAATTCCCTTAGTTTCTAAAATATTCCTTAAAATCACAAAGAATTTCCTTAGTTATTAAGGAGTTCCTTTAGTTTATATATAAAACACCTTAGGAGATTTATTCCAGTTAAGGAATTATTTTTCTTAAAAAACTAAGGAGCTTTATAAATACGGCCCCTGGATATCAAAGGCTATCCCTCTAAATAATAGCTGAAAAATGCATGTAGAGACAGGTTGGTAGTCAAATTAAAACCACAATCAAAATTTCAAAACAGCACAATATCACAAGCACTCCCTTGAAAATTGAAGAACTCAACAGGTTCACACTAATCTGGTTCACATTGCCCATCAGCCAGTACAGGCCATGTTTCCTTATTTTTTAATTCAAAGTCACTGCTAAAAAATTTGAACATGAATATTCATGAGGTAAAGTGTTAAAATTTTCTTTGTCAATTATATGTATCTTTACAGGTGTTTCTGGAATGAAATGAAGCAAAAAAAATAATTTTTTTTTTAACAGAAGAGGTTATAAATAAAAAACTGGTCATCAAAATAAGTAAACCAGCATAAGACTGTTATTAGTTAAATAAATTTTAAGTGATTCATTAGAAAGAAAAAAAAGAAAAACATCAAATTTAATATTCCTAAAATCTCATACTTTGTGAAAGTAAAACTGTTCACAGTCCTTTTTATTAATTTCTTGACTTTATGAAGCTAATAGTCAAAGGCTATCAGTACTTGTGTATGGTTACTGTTATAAGTGTGTCTAATCCTGACCTAATTTTTAAAAAATGTGACAGGAAAATAACTGAATGGGAATCAAGCGTACTTAAATATACAGTTAAACAGACACTTCTCTAACAAACAGGAAAAAAAAATTTAAGTCCGTATGTTTGAGTCATTTTGAAGGATTTACATGCGACACAAGTGCTTCTACACTTGACTTGTTCAAATATTAACCAGTAACAGCCTCTGTGGCCTTTTATAATACTTAGAAATCTGACTTATATCTGATAGAAGTGTGATTTACAATTTCCAACTTTGTAAATTTAACCAAGAATTAGATGGACAAAACTGCATTTCCTGTTTTTGAGTTTCATACTTGAAAAGAAATAGGTAGACAAAATGGAATTTCACCCTTAACAGTCTAAGAAAAGATGGCATCATCTGACTGGGAGATTCCTTCAGAGGTGTATTCTTTGTCTGTTATCCCAAGTTAAATGAATCTTTATGGAATAGTAAGGGAAAGTCACTATAGTGTAATCACTGGCGCTAGAACCCCCCCCCCCCCCCCCCCACAAGGAAGGAAAATAAGAGCAAATTTTCCCAGAATGTGTGACATTGTGATATAGATGTCAAACAAACCTTCCTGTCAAGTGTATGACACATTATACTCATATTTGAACAGAGAATAAAGCCTCCTGATAATCGGATTGCTGGTAACTACATGAACTAATGACTCTTATAAAGCAGGGTTTCCTATGGAGGGCTGGCGGCAGATTTGACTGCCTCAAATAATCTTTCCTGGCCAGCTCAAATTTGTCTATTGTAAAAAAATGGGAATAATTCAAAGAAAATGAAAAAAAAATACAAGAAAACAGGACCTCGACCTCCCTGCCTCCTACAATCTACTCTGATTCTTAAGGAAAACCCTATAAATGCATAAAATAAAACATTATACAGAACCCTCACTTGAGAAATGTGACATACTTTGTCAGTATACAAATGATGGTATACCTAAAAAATTTCACCCTCGAAATTTGGGTAAAAACACCATGTAAAATAAAACATTAACTTCCATCTCAATAAGAAATGGAAAGGTTGCCAAAGATATAGAACACAAAAACAAGAATAAATAATTACTTAGTCACTGCAGTTTGTAAACCTTCAGTAATAAAACACCGTATCAAATATACAATAAATGAAATATGGGTTTTGAAGTATGTATGTATAATATCTGATGTGCAATTAATTGATGAGATTTTTGTCCCTGGATTCTGCACAATTTATTCATAATAATATTAATAATAGTTATATACCAGATTAAAAAAAAAAGAAATGTGCATGTCCTCACTTTATGGGCTGAACTCACGATTTACCTAGCTGCCCAGAACTGGTGAAGACACCATGTTGCGGAACATATCATGTGGTACCTCAAGCACCTTTATTGGGGTATACCTTATTCTATATTTAACAGAGTTCCCTAAAGTGGGGTTTACAAAATAGCGTTTTCCTGTGCAATGTGACCTACATTTTCCAAGTTTATTTGTCAGGAAATAAAGACTTCACCATTATCAACAAGGGAGAGTATTTTTTTCTAATTTCTACCGATCATCTGTGAACAAGCTGTTGTAAGTCTGAATCTGACCTCCTTTGGGGAATTTGCTTGCATCATTCAACTTGAGCTTAAGACAAATATGGAGTTCATTATCACTTAACAACATCCTGCAAAAGAAAGGAGGAAGAAGAACCGGAGTGCACAGAGGTGAAAACAGTTAGATCCTACAGCAAGCAAATTGAAATGTTTCCTAATATGAAAAGACCTGACTATTTGAGTTTACCGTCGCTTCGACAGTTTTTCAGTCATATAGCGATGTCCAGCTAATTACAGGTGGAGGGAGACCCCTAATGCATGGAGGCATCCAGGTTGAACTAACTACCTACCACAAGCCAGCTGGAAGGCTTCCTCACATGAAAAGACCTGGTTCCCTGTATTCTCAAAAAGGAAAACAATTTTAACCCTTTCCCTCATATAGACTCATTTAACCCTTTCCCTCATATAGACTCATTTTAACCCTTTCCCTCATATAGACTCATTTTAACCCTTTCCCTCATATAGACTCATTTTAACCCTTTCCCTCATATAGACTCATTTTAACCCTTTCCCTCATATAGACTCATTTTGACACACTCAATAGGTACCACATAAAGCCTGATCTGCAGAAAACCACAGTTAAACCGTACCAAATTTAATTATAAAATCCTCATTTCCAGACCACTGAGGAGCAGCGAACAGCATAAAACCTGATCAGCCTGCGAGTTACTCGCAGGCTGATCTGGTTTTATGCTGTTCGCATAGGTCTTTTCATGGTATCCTCTATGAGGGAAAGGGTTAAAGTATGATTTTCATAACTATGCAGATAGTAAAACCTCACTATTAAGATCACCATCGGTTCCAGCAAAAGGTATTCTTAAAAGCGAGATGGTCTTAATAGGGAATCGGTACATAAATATTATTTTGTTCAAAAATTGAGTGGTCTTAAAGCAAGGTTTAACTGTATGCCCATTAGTTTCAATAAGGATTTGTGTACAATACTCAAATTTAAACCATAGATCATACTTAAGTATTTTCCAGAACACAAGACCTGGACTCAACCTTAAGCAATGCGAGGCCAACTGAAAGTCGGCGATTATAACCATTCAGCCATTGAGGCCACTTAAAACTTGTTCGCTAACGATTCAAAAGCAGGTATGAAACAGTGTCAGATGTCATGAAGGAACCTTGCCGTCATGAAGCTGGTACTTGAATGCATGACAACCACTCCCAGTGTTCTCAAAAATAAAAACAGGATTTTCATGCTCTAACTCAAAATATGGCCATCGGATTCAATGGGGATTTGAGCATGGTAAAAGTATACTTCAGTTTGAGCCTGAGATTTTACTGAAGTAAAATTGAGAATAAGATCACTCGGTCTTTCAAATTCCTTTCTCTAATACTTACTATATTTATATATTGAGTATTATTCAATTTTAAGCATTGAGATACATGTATTATCAATTCCAAATATACATCTATGGTAAGTGAATCAGTTAAAGACCAAATGCAATGGTAGAAACATTACTGCTTATATAGAATTCACGTACATGCAATTTTGATACTTATTTGAAAATATCAAGGAAAAATATACAACAACAATAATTATTTTCTATTACTTTATAACTGGAACAGGATCATATTTTTTTCCCAAATCTTGTGGAGTTTATATATATATAATAATAATAAACAGCAAGTTCAGTTCCTTAAAACACACATAAATATGATTTTAAAAACAGGACTCTTTCTTTTTTAAACAAAATACTGACAAGATGCACCTCAAACTTGCATACTCGTACTCCGAAAATTTAGTACCTCTTTATGTTACCAAAATTAAACATTTTGAACTTGATCCCGATTATAAAAGTGCCATTGATGACATGAAGATATGTCTATTTAAGTGCAGAATCATAAAATACAGTAATACATGTAACTGTATAAGTTCATGTAGATGAAAAGAGTTAAAATCACATTATGTACAATGAAAATAATGCTTTAACCCTTTCCCTCATAGAGGAAACCATGAAAAGACCTATGCGAACAGCATAAAACCAGATCAGCCTGCGAGTTACTCGCAGGCTGATCTGATTTTATGCTGTTCGCTGCTCCTCAGTGGTCTGGAAATGAGGACTTTATTATTAAATTTGGTAAGGTTTAACTGTGGTTTTCTGCAGATCAGGCTTTATGTGATACCTATTGAGTGCGTCAAAATGAGTCTATATGAGGAAAAGGGTTAAATTATAGAGTATGGCTACCACGTGTTTTCAAGACATCATCATCCAAATAAAAACTATGACTCAATTTGTATGTGCAAATAACTGGGCTTTCTGCAAAGCAAACCATTTTAAACCTGATCTGATCAGTCATTAAGATATTTTCAAATGCCATGATAACATCAACTGCTCTCAATGCCTCTGATACTCATATATTATGTGGAATAAAAGTCAGAGGAAGAAATAATGGTTCTCATGAATTATTATTTTCCATGTAAATTTCTGTTAGAAAAAAAACAAACAGGAAAGGCTTACAGGGTTTAAATCAGAGTGCACAAATCTCTGTCAAACTGTTGACAGGATCAAAATGATTACTGGTAATTCTATTTCCAACATTTAAGCAGGGTTGATATAGATAGGGGTCTATGTCATATGACGCTAAAAACTCCACAAGTTTTCCAGCAACTCTAATTATTTGTAAGTCAGCTGAACTCTTTGTTTCATGATAACCCTGCCAGCAGTCCATCA
>CM037781.1:77216299-77249561 GCA_021229015.1 Solen grandis | reverse complement strand
ACATCGGGACTCTAGGCTATTGTGTCATAGCCGAAACAACTGTGAATGTTCAACGGACCAATCCCGAAGCCTAATAATTGTCATTTTTCAACGGACTGCTTAGTCTTTTTTTGGCTCAAACATCGGGAGCCATCGGTAGAAAAAAAATGTTTAATTCCACATCACCGATTTTTTTTTCCCAGTGGGACCTAGGCCTTCAAGTTTCAAATATATCGGATTTAAAAACAAAAACAACAACAAAAGCCTTCACTATTATCCCCAGATACCCTTCAGATTGCATCTCCATCACACTAAAAACTTTTTTTCCGGGGGAGCATGCCCCCGAAACCCCCTACCATTCCTATCACATTCGGATTTTGGCCCCCCCAGCAGGAAATTTCTGGATCCGGGCCTGATAAATACTATATATAACGCGTAGGCGTAGGCGGCAGAGCTTTTAGTCAGACGGTATTAATTTAGTCAGTACAGTTTATATTACGTAAGTGTTCAATAGTGTATGTATGTATATACACAGACTTATTCTAAGTTACATGTAAATCATTGTATAATATTTATTGTAATAGAGGAACAGTTTTTGACTAAGCTACCCAGTGACACTACGTACATAACACCCTGGTTCTTTCTGTGATAATGTTCTCACAATAGGCCTGCGACCATCTTTCATGTTTTCTGTCACGTTAATTAGTTCGGTTATAACATTCATGTTGTGTAAAGGTTGATTGTCCCTCCCTCGGGGTGGGATTCGGGGTGGGGGGGGGGGGGGGGGGGTGAGTGACGGTATATCGGTATCGGCATTACATAAAGGTGACATATCCGGTCAAAATTAACATATGCTTTGCCCGCTGATAAGAAGGTATGACACGCGTCTGGTGAAATACAATTACGTTGGTTAAATATACACATTCATGCATAAATGTACAAACATGAGAAATAAAATCAGATATATTTTAAGTGGACTATACATGTAATAATATGGAATTTATAGATTTTTCCCCATTTAACTTTTATCATGTAGTGAATTTGTGTTTTCACGGACAAGGAGAGATCGGTAATTTGACTAAAACCGTATGCCTCTATTCTCAAAGGCAGTATGTGAATCTTCTATTGTAGGGGTCCTGTTTTTTTTTGTTTGTTTTTTTTTGCTGAAAATAAAAGAATCGGAAAAGACAGTGGTTGGATACAAGTGAGTCCGGGTGCGATACCCTAGCTGGACTAAGACCACAATTAATTTTACTATATGTTCTATATAAGCATATATGCAAATGACAATTTCAGTAAGGGAAATTGACATCCAAACTTACCCTCATTAGATAGATCTATTCAAGAGAAATAATTCTGTACATTTTAAACATGGGGTCACTCGACTACTTTTTGACCTATTTAAGCTTAAATAACATACGTATGAATTTAGTGCACCGGTCGGCCATTTCACACCAATTTTCTCAAAAATTCCCCTCTCAGTAATGCTCAAATTTTAAGGTTGTGGTGCAATAAGGCCTCTAAATTGGGCATTTTATGACTATTTTAACTGTGTTCTATAGAATTTGATCCTTTATTGCATGTCTTTCAGTCAAAAACTCACCTTAATTCAGCATTAAATAGGGTCACTATTTTCTGTGTAGGCACATCCGGATACAGGGTAACCAAGGGCAGGTAATTGTGGTCTTAGTCCTATTTAGTACAAAAAAATTCAAAAAGTGTCTAAAAGTGATGCACAATGTATACTGAGCCATTGTATGAATTTGTAGCAAACTATTCCTTCATTTTATCAAAATACAGCATTTTATGTAAGATAGGTGTATACCCAAAATAACTGCAGTTACAAATGCAGTCTAGCTTACATGGTCAACACTAAAATTTTAATAACTTCTTTATTTATGGGTATTTTTCAATGAAATAAAAAAAAAATTGTGTTCCATAAACTTATCTGCATTAGAAAATGTAAAACAACTGAAATAAAAACTTATTCTTTACTCAATAAACTTGTTACTATTTTTAGTAACAACTTATTTTTACTCAATAAACTTGTTACTATTTTTAGTAACATTTTTGGATTTTTTTAATTGTTGAAAAAACAACAACAACAACAACAATATAAAACAAATTAAAAGTCTCACCCTGTCAAATTTTAGTTCATCTGAAAGAGTGCACTTTTGTCTTTAAAATGAGACATAGTTGACCATTCTACTATAAAAGACTGTGGAGATATCTTGTTATGAAACAGGCCATTGCAGGCACTTCAGGGGGTCTGAATGGCCAAATGCCAGATGGCCCCATCTCACCGGGGTAATACAAAACTTCAAAGGGTGACATGCAGTTGTCATTGTATCTTTCATGTGCCATTGTCAGCATACCTGGAAGATGTCTGCATTCTCTGGAGACCATTCTCAGTATATATAGGGCTGATTTTCACCTAAATCCTAATTAAAATATCAACATTTAAGCAAAAAAACTTTCACAACACAATGAGAGGTGACATGGCTGCACATTTAAAAACTGGCCATATTCCACAGAGCAAAGGCTTGAAACTGACTGACTCTTCATCTATGGACACCTACATGATACATACTGACTGCAGCAGAGAGGCCTTTGAGACTGAGGGTCAATCCGTAAGGCCAAGAAAGTCCACTCCTAAAACAGCACAGGCGCCTTTGGCTTACATGAGCCCACATCTAGGCCTCTCATCAGAAACAGCAGAATGCAGCATTAACTTTGGGCATAAGACTTGTGGAGGGTGAGATGACTTCCATGGGCTATGATGATGTATGTTAAGGTCATAATCAAGAGTCAATCAGCTGTGATCAGCCTAATTTATGGGTGGGAAGGAGAAAAAAAGCATCTCCTGCCTTGAAATGCACTAACTGCAACTACATCTCACATTAAATCACACCCAAAACAAGCTGTATCATAAGGTTCAAACTCCTTACCATGTGTCAAACACCCCAGCATGATCATGGACTGGCAGAAGGGTCAAATGATGCATAAATGGGTGACTGGCGATGCTGGTACATATTAGCTAAAATGGAAAAATTTGACCTCCAGCTAAGAGCAGCAAGCAGAAAGCAGCTGATAGAATAGACATGGCTATCCAGGACCTGAATGAGAAACGGCTGCCAATCCAATGCACAGAGTATCATAAAATATAAATCATTAAAGGAGACAACAGATAAAAAGCAAACTAGATAAAAAAATCATCAATAAGGGGAGATAACCATTCCTATGTACTAGAAATAATTTCATGAGTTATCTCCCTTTTGCTAAATGATATATAAAAGAGCAAATTTAAGTTCTTAACAACACAGTAAAGTGATGAATTCTGTTGAACTGCATTCCTAGAGCAAAAATTAATGCTTTTTAATAAATGGAAGCTCTTTCTTGTCCTTTATTTGAATATTATTGTTTTCATAAGTGCCTGTAAATAAGATGCTGGAATGTGTCACTGAGTTTTACATTATGGCAGTGAATGAGCCTTTTAATTGCAGTCTCCAGTTGACATGATGAAGAAAAATTATGTACACATTTGTCTACACCATGAAAACTAACCCATTTTATTAAAGCGACACTGTTCTGTCTTAAAAATATAGTGTATTTGAGTTTTTTGTTTTGATTCTTTTTCAGAGAGAGAAAGAGAGAATCACATAACCAAAAGAGAGAGAAAGAGAGAGAGAGAGAGAGAGAGAGTCCAGTATATACATATAAGCATGAAAACACTACAAACACATGGTCCCCCAAAGACAGCACAATCCCTTAAACAAAGAATCACATAACCAAAAAATAAATAAAATAAATAAGAAGAAAGAAAATTTGCCAAATACTTACAATAGCTGTCACGGCATTCATGATAGCCATCATGAGCTAAGCATCTCCCCTTATTAATACAAATCTGCTGTCTCATGTTCATATCATGGGGCTCAAGTCTAAAGTGTTCCACATTTATTCAGAGTAACTCATGGCACAGATGCGGAACATCACAATCATGCTTTTCAAGCAGAATTCTATGATTCATACTGTGTCGCAATATGTCAACTTGGATAGTATGCTAAACTGCATCTGAAAAATGGTCCTTGAGGAGTCTCTGGTTTGTGGAACCTGACTTACCATGGCAGTTTTCTCATTTTGGACATTTTTTTCTACTATTAAAATGGAATATTTAACTCCCATTTGTCCCATTCTGCTGTTTCATACCAAAAAGAGGCATGATTTTTTTTATTATTTTGAACCCTGCTGTTGTCATGGCTATTATAAACATGTATCTTTCAAACCGAAAGTAGATTCTGAATTTTTTTTAGTAAGATGGGAAAAAATTATATATTTTTATATATATTATATTATATAATATAAAGAATATTATATATTTTCTTAAACAAACATAGTAACACATTTATATCTTTATAAGCAATAACTGTGCCAAATTTCAAGTAAAAAACATGCATAATAAAAAAGTTATTAATAATGAAAGTAGGTCACCCCCCTCTCAAAAACCAGCCTATATCAGGACTAAGACCACAATTAATTTTACTATATGTTCTATATAAGCATATATGCAAATGACAATTTCAGTAAGGGAAATTGACATCCAAACTTACCCTCATTAGATAGATCTATTCAAGAGAAATAATTCTGTACATTTTAAACATGGGGTCACTCGACTACTTTTTGACCTATTTAAGCTTAAATAACATACGTATGAATTTAGTGCACCGGTCGGCCATTTCACACCAATTTTCTCAAAAATTCCCCTCTCAGTAATGCTCAAATTTTAAGGTTGTGGTGCAATAAGGCCTCTAAATTGGGCATTTTATGACTATTTTAACTGTGTTCTATAGAATTTGATCCTTTATTGCATGTCTTTCAGTCAAAAACTCACCTTAATTCAGCATTAAATAGGGTCACTATTTTCTGTGTAGGCACATCCGGATACAGGGTAACCAAGGGCAGGTAATTGTGGTCTTAGTCCTATTTAGTACAAAAAAAATCAAAAGTGTCTAAAAGTGATGCACAATGTATACTGAGCCATTGTATGAATTTGTAGCAAAATATTCCTTCATTTTATCAAAATACAGCATTTTATGTAAGATAGGTGTATACCCAAAATAACTGCAGTTACAAATGCAGTCTAGCTTACATGGTCAACACTAAAATTTTAATAACTTCTTTATTTATGGGTATTTTTCAATGAAATAAAAAAAAAATTGTGTTCCATAAACTTATCTGCATTAGAAAATGTAAAACAACTGAAAATAAAAACTTATTCTTTACTCAATAAACTTGTTACTATTTTTAGTAACATTTTTGGATTTTTTTAATTGTTGAAAAAACAACAACAACAACAACAATATAAAACAAATTAAAAGTCTCACCCTGTCAAATTTTAGTTCATCTGAAAGAGTGCACTTTTGTCTTTAAAATGAGACATAGTTGACCATTCTACTATAAAAGACTGTGGAGATATCTTGTTATGAAACAGGCCATTGCAGGCACTTCAGGGGGTCTGAATGGCCAAATGCCAGATGGCCCCATCTCACCGGGGTAATACAAAACTTCAAAGGGTGACATGCAGTTGTCATTGTATCTTTCATGTGCCATTGTCAGCATACCTGGAAGATGTCTGCATTCTCTGGAGACCATTCTCAGTATATATAGGGCTGATTTTCACCTAAATCCTAATTAAAATATCAACATTTAAGCAAAAAAACTTTCACAACACAATGAGAGGTGACATGGCTGCACATTTAAAAACTGGCCATATTCCACAGAGCAAAGGCTTGAAACTGACTGACTCTTCATCTATGGACACCTACATGATACATACTGACTGCAGCAGAGAGGCCTTTGAGACTGAGGGTCAATCCGTAAGGCCAAGAAAGTCCACTCCTAAAACAGCACAGGCGCCTTTGGCTTACATGAGCCCACATCTAGGCCTCTCATCAGAAACAGCAGAATGCAGCATTAACTTTGGGCATAAGACTTGTGGAGGGTGAGATGACTTCCATGGGCTATGATGATGTATGTTAAGGTCATAATCAAGAGTCAATCAGCTGTGATCAGCCTAATTTATGGGTGGGAAGGAGAAAAAAGCATCTCCTGCCTTGAAATGCACTAACTGCAACTACATCTCACATTAAATCACACCCAAAACAAGCTGTATCATAAGGTTCAAACTCCTTACCATGTGTCAAACACCCCAGCATGATCATGGACTGGCAGAAGGGTCAAATGATGCATAAATGGGTGACTGGCGATGCTGGTACATATTAGCTAAAATGGAAAAATTTGACCTCCAGCTAAGAGCAGCAAGCAGAAAGCAGCTGATAGAATAGACATGGCTATCCAGGACCTGAATGAGAAACGGCTGCCAATCCAATGCACAGAGTATCATAAAATATAAATCATTAAAGGAGACAACAGATAAAAAGCAAACTAGATAAAAAAATCATCAATAAGGGGAGATAACCATTCCTATGTACTAGAAATAATTTCATGAGTTATCTCCCTTTTGCTAAATGATATATAAAAGAGCAAATTTAAGTTCTTAACAACACAGTAAAGTGATGAATTCTGTTGAACTGCATTCCTAGAGCAAAAATTAATGCTTTTTAATAAATGGAAGCTCTTTCTTGTCCTTTATTTGAATATTATTGTTTTCATAAGTGCCTGTAAATAAGATGCTGGAATGTGTCACTGAGTTTTACATTATGGCAGTGAATGAGCCTTTTAATTGCAGTCTCCAGTTGACATGATGAAGAAAAATTATGTACACATTTGTCTACACCATGAAAACTAACCCATTTTATTAAAGCGACACTGTTCTGTCTTAAAAATATAGTGTATTTGAGTTTTTTGTTTTGATTCTTTTTCAGAGAGAGAAAGAGAGAGAGGGGTGCTGGGGGGGGGGGGAGAGAGAGAGAGAGAGAGAGAGAGAGAAAGAGAGAGAGAGAGAGAGAGTCCAGTATAAACATAGAACCAAGCAGAAAACACAAAACACATGGTCCCCCAAAGACAGCCCAAAAAAACATAACCAAAAAATAAATAAAATAAATAAGAAGAAAGAAAATTTGCCAAATACTTACAATAGCTGTCACGGCATTCATGATAGCCATCATGAGCTAAGCATCTCCCCTTATTAATACAAATCTGCTGTCTCATGTTCATATCATGGGGCTCAAGTCTAAAGTGTTCCACATTTATTCAGAGTAACTCATGGCACAGATGCGGAACATCACAATCATGCTTTTCAAGCAGAATTCTATGATTCATACTGTGTCGCAATATGTCAACTTGGATAGTATGCTAAACTGCATCTGAAAAATGGTCCTTGAGGAGTCTCTGGTTTGTGGAACCTGACTTACCATGGCAGTTTTCTCATTTTGGACATTTTTTTCTACTATTAAAATGGAATATTTAACTCCCATTTGTCCCATTCTGCTGTTTCATACCAAAAAGAGGCATGATTTTTTTTATTATTTTGAACCCTGCTGTTGTCATGGCTATTATAAACATGTATCTTTCAAACCGAAAGTAGATTCTGAATTTTTTTTAGTAAGATGGGAAAAAATTATATATTTTTATATATATTATATTATATAATATAAAGAATATTATATATTTTCTTAAACAAACATAGTAACACATTTATATCTTTATAAGCAATAACTGTGCCAAATTTCAAGTAAAAAACATGCATAATAAAAAAGTTATTAATAATGAAAGTAGGTCACCCCCCTCTCAAAAACCAGCCTATATCAGGACTAAGACCACAATTAATTTTACTATATGTTCTATATAAGCATATATGCAAATGACAATTTCAGTAAGGGAAATTGACATCCAAACTTACCCTCATTAGATAGATCTATTCAAGAGAAATAATTCTGTACATTTTAAACATGGGGTCACTCGACTACTTTTTGACCTATTTAAGCTTAAATAACATACGTATGAATTTAGTGCACCGGTCGGCCATTTCACACCAATTTTCTCAAAAATTCCCCTCTCAGTAATGCTCAAATTTTAAGGTTGTGGTGCAATAAGGCCTCTAAATTGGGCATTTTATGACTATTTTAACTGTGTTCTATAGAATTTGATCCTTTATTGCATGTCTTTCAGTCAAAAACTCACCTTAATTCAGCATTAAATAGGGTCACTATTTTCTGTGTAGGCACATCCGGATACAGGGTAACCAAGGGCAGGTAATTGTGGTCTTAGTCCTATTTAGTACAAAAAAAATCAAAAAGTGTCTAAAAGTGATGCACAATGTATACTGAGCCATTGTATGAATTTGTAGCAAACTATTCCTTCATTTTATCAAAATACAGCATTTTATGTAAGATAGGTGTATACCCAAAATAACTGCAGTTACAAATGCAGTCTTTACATGGTCAACACTAAATTTTAATACTTCTTTATTTATGGGTATTTTTCAATGAAATAAAAAAAAAATTGTGTTCCATAAACTTATCTGCATTAGAAAATGTAAAACAACTGAAAATAAAAACTTATTCTTTACTCAATAAACTTGTTACTATTTTTAGTAACATTTTTGGATTTTTTTAATTGTTGAAAAAACAACAACAACAACAACAATATAAAACAAATTAAAAGTCTCACCCTGTCAAACTTTAGTTCATCTGAAAGAGTGCACTTTTGTCTTTAAAATGAGACATAGTTGACCATTCTACTATAAAAGACTGTGGAGATATCTTGTTATGAAACAGGCCATTGCAGGCACTTCAGGGGTCTGAATGGCCAAATGCCAGATGGCCCCATCTCACCGGGGTAATACAAAACTTCAAAGGGTGACATGCAGTTGTCATTGTATCTTTCATGTGCCATTGTCAGCATACCTGGAAGATGTCTGCATTCTCTGGAGACCATTCTCAGTATATATAGGGCTGATTTTCACCTAAATCCTAATTAAAATATCAACATTTAAGCAAAAAAACTTTCACAACACAATGAGAGGTGACATGGTGGCCATATTCCACAGAGCAAAGGCTTGAAACTGACTGACTCTTCATCTATGGACACCTACATGATACATACTGACTGCAGCAGAGAGGCCTTTGAGACTGAGGGTCAATCCGTAAGGCCAAGAAAGTCCACTCCTAAAACAGCACAGGCGCCTTTGGCTTACATGAGCCCACATCTAGGCCTCTCATCAGAAACAGCAGAATGCAGCATTAACTTTGGGCATAAGACTTGTGGAGGGTGAGATGACTTCCATGGGCTATGATGATGTATGTTAAGGTCATAATCAAGAGTCAATCAGCTGTGATCAGCCTAATTTATGGGTGGGAAGGAGAAAAAAGCATCTCCTGCCTTGAAATGCACTAACTGCAACTACATCTCACATTAAATCACACCCAAAACAAGCTGTATCATAAGGTTCAAACTCCTTACCATGTGTCAAACACCCCAGCATGATCATGGACTGGCAGAAGGGTCAAATGATGCATAAATGGGTGACTGGCGATGCTGGTACATATTAGCTAAAATGGAAAAATTTGACCTCCAGCTAAGAGCAGCAAGCAGAAAGCAGCTGATAGAATAGACATGGCTATCCAGGACCTGAATGAGAAACGGCTGCCAATCCAATGCACAGAGTATCATAAAATATAAATCATTAAAGGAGACAACAGATAAAAAGCAAACTAGATAAAAAAATCATCAATAAGGGGAGATAACCATTCCTATGTACTAGAAATAATTTCATGAGTTATCTCCCTTTTGCTAAATGATATATAAAAGAGCAAATTTAAGTTCTTAACAACACAGTAAAGTGATGAATTCTGTTGAACTGCATTCCTAGAGCAAAAATTAATGCTTTTTAATAAATGGAAGCTCTTTCTTGTCCTTTATTTGAATATTATTGTTTTCATAAGTGCTTAAATAAGATGCTGGAATGTGTCACTGAGTTTTACATTATGGCAGTGAATGAGCCTTTTAATTGCAGTCTCCAGTTGACATGATGAAGAAAAATTATGTACACATTTGTCTACACCATGAAAACTAACCCATTTTATTAAAGCGACACTGTTCTGTCTTAAAAATATAGTGTATTTGAGTTTTTTGTTTTGATTCTTTTTCAGAGAGAGAAAGAGAGAGAGGGGTGCTGGGGGGGGGGGGGGGGGGAGAGAGAGAGAGATAAAGAGAGAGGGAGTATAAACTCCGAATTATGAGGACAAACATTGTCCCTTTGACCCACGCTGTTAGGACAATGACTGTACTCTGAGGACAAATCCTTGTCCCTACAATTACGGTGCTATTTTTTAACTTGCAAGGGTCTATTTCGCGTTTTGCAGATGTTAAACAATGTGAGGACAGGCGTCCTTATAATGTTTTTATCTCACTCTCATCACCACAAATAACATAAAATTACGCAAGTCAACATCGGATCACCTTGGGTCAAAAATTAGGATCGGCATTTTCCGTAAACGATTTTCATTGGTTCTCGAAATCTTTATCAGGAAGGCGCTCGAAATCTATAATACGTACCAAAAGCGTCTAGATATACCAGACCAGACTCATGGTCCTCACAAATTTGAGACGGTAAGAGATGTTTTACATCTATATACTTCATTTTGTATTTTAGCAATTTATAGACTATTTTGTAAATAAAATTAAACTTTAGGCAGCCATAGTTAGATGTTTTCATATCAAGTTTCACATAAATTAAATTTTCACAAGGAAATGACGGAGTATATACTATGAGGACATTTTGGCGCCATTTTGATTTCATCTCGAAATCGTGGACAGCATGACTTCTGTTAATGTGAGGTCTGTTGGGTATATTGAACTTAGACAGTTTTATCAGTATTGTTTATGTCTCGATTTTTGCGAATTTTATTCTTTGGAATATTCTGTTGATGGATTTACAAGGAAGATCTATTTGTTTAGCTTTGAGGATTTAGTGAAACTGGCAAACTTTGTTTCCATAAGCGGATTCAGAGACTCATTGGTAGTGAATGTCATGTAAGTAGGTACTACTTGATTACAGAGTCAGAATCAATATCAGTAATGTATGCAAAGAATTATTCACTTCTTTGATTGTTTGCACTTGAGATTGCTTTAGTAACAATCTTGTATCAGGATGGTGGGTGGGGTATTAAAATTATTGCTTATAGAGAGAGTTTGGTTTTGTACTTAAACGAGGACATATAATAATGAAATGGTTAAGAACTTAGTATTTCCTAATGATGGAACATCATGTCATGAATTACAGGTTCGAGAAAATATAAATCGTTCTTTGTTAATTTTCATACTTATTTTTTTTCCGGGCCGTAACTCAAAAAGAAAAAAAGGCATCAATATAAAACTTCATATGTGGATCGATCTCATTGAGGGGGTCTAGAAACAAAAAATCATAACTCTCTGTCGCGTATTTTGGTATTATATGTATATTGCACAAATATTTGCCTGACTTAATATATCACGGCGTTGTCAAAGGACATATTACTGTAACCAGTCGCTTTTTGTTCATATAACAGTCAATGCGAATGTCCGTCGGTCAGTCGGACATGTCCGGTATATTTCCATTTTGACCGACGAAAGTGCCTATTATTGTCGGACACAATGTCCGATGAAAAAATCCATACAACACCGTTTCATTTTCGGAAAATTACTTTCACTTTCTTCGAAAAACAGTTTCCTTTGCTTTTTTTAGCGATTATGTATTGATTATCGGCTATCTGAGATGGCCAAGCAGGAACGATTGCAAATTGGTTCCCCGCAATGTACATACTTCTATCTTTCGTAATGGAAACCATGCGGGAAACTCTGTCTTTATCGGTCAACAATCAACAACATGGCAGACGATGCATTCACGAAAGATTGTTTTTTTTTTTCTTCTTCTTTTTATCCGCTTGCCATAATCAATTAACAAAGTCATACCCGTTTTAATTTATTATCATGTTCAATTTTTATCATTTCAATATTTATTATCGTAAATAATTAAATCTAGATTTTGTTGTCAATGAATTTAGATATTCTGATGGTGCTATGCCGGTCGAAAATTGCCTGCTAGTTCTAGCAACGAACCAAAGAAGAGAGCTCCTGACAATAACAGACGCTTTCAGGATAGTTTTTCGGCTTATTTCCTCATTATGGTCACACAACTTACAGAACTTTAGTTTTTGCATAGCATTTTATAATCTTATCTGTGCAAACATTTCTTATTGTAATGGGGTAGGGTTTATTCCTACAGTTTTCAGCATACAACATTGAAACTTGCAGGCATTGTTCCTTATGATATATAGTTTGAATACTTAATATCTTCAGTTGAAATGAGACGCAGTCAAAGGATTAAACAACCAAGTGCAGGATCAAATTTAGTTTTTTGGGCCACTGGCAAAAAAATGCCAGTCCAATAATTTGTTACTGGCTAAACCCCAGTTAGTATATACTAGCAGTTTTAAAGAACGACCATTTACATAGCCCGCATTGGTAAAATAGGATAAAAGAATAACAACATCAATTCTCCTTAATGTTTTGTTTTAAGAAATCTTAGTTATTGTCATGAAAACATATACATAATAGTCAATTGATTTTTATGATTTTGTATATTTAATTACAACACAACTGCCAATGTATCATGATAACTTATGCATTTTGTTTCTAACTGAAATAAAATGAATTAATGGTAAACATTAGTGTTGTATAAGCAAAAACTGTTAAAGAACATAGTACCAAGAGATCTCTAGATTGATCACCCAAAGCATTTTATGATTTATACTCTGGCATAAATTAGGACACATTTACAGTGAACACAGAATTAAAATACAAATCAACGATAATACGCGTTGTTAAACGCTTGAAAAGCTATCGAAAATATTTACGAAAAGCTTCCAGAAAACATTGAAAATACAAACTTCTCTGCAGTTGATCTCCCCTGCACGCTGACGTAGCAGAAAGACTGTAAAGGGAAATAACTACTGCGATTGCAGAGCAAAACATTTTGAGGACTCGGACACGGACAAAAACAACTAAATTTCTCCCATGCTTTTGTAAAACAAAAACGGAACTTTTGAAATGGACTCGCATATTTTTGCAAGTACTTCATTTCGGCACTCGCATTCTGAAAGAATTACTCGCATTTTGCGAGTTAGCGAGTGTTAAATTTGATCCCTGAAAGTACTGACCTCCAGGTTACTGGATTGATAAAAAAAGTAAATGTTGAATATATTCAAATTAAAAACTTGGCACTGTTGCATTAAATGTTGGTGTTGAAATTAATTATGGGTTAGTTCATAGTTGGCTGTGACTTAGGCAGTAAAGTCATGAGGACGGAGCCCAAGCAACTATGTCGCGTTGTCACAGCCAACTATGAAAGGCAGTAAAGAGGACGGAGCCCAAGCAACTATGTCGCGTTGTCACAGCCAACTATGAACTCTGCTGTTTAGCACGGGGCATTTTCTCCCAAGTCACAAACATGTCAGTCTTTTTTTCACTTTCTAGGGAAAGGTGGCGAGACCCTTAGGGTGGGGAAAAATGCGTTGTTTAGAAGAATTTGGGGAAATTTTAAGACAGTCTTTAAGTAGCAAAAAGCAGATACATTACTGGGGTGTAGCCAGCCTAAAAAGTAACTTTTAATAAGTATATGTTGAGTCAGATTTTCTTTAATTTTTAAAAAAATAATTTCTTTTGTTATTATGGAATTTGATTATATTAAAAAAATGTTAATTGGTCTGGAATTTTTTATACGCACTGTGCAGGGGTGCTACGCCCTCGCCTTGCACCAAGAGAGCTCCATTTACCGGTACACAGTTTATTCACAACAAAGCTCTTAGACAGTGTAGATAAATGATATGTGTAAATCCCCTATAAATGCCAATAATGCGGATAATATCACATCATTAAGACTATTTTTTTTACTTTTTAGGGGAATTTTTGCCTATAAGTGGGGAAAAATATATACTTTTGAGGGTGGGGAATGGGGCCTAACTTGGGCCCAAATTGGCCTTTAAAAAAACCACTGCATGTTCACTCTCAGATGTCAAAATGCAATCATACGATCCAAACAAGATTTCCTGAGTGCATATTGGCAGGCATAAGGTCAGAAAGGCCACTTACATCAGATTTAATAATTTTTAGTTTGGAAATCTGTATGACTTGCTGTGCAGTTTATTTTGCAAACCATTCAGCAGAAATTGTAACCCTCATAGCTGAATGGAATTACAAAGCATAGCTGAATGGAATTACGAAGAGCCACCTTTCTAACGACAAAAAGTGTGAACTATGTGGATACGTACGGTAGTCCACATGTTTGTGAATAGTCCATTATTTGTACTTAAAGTATTGGATTATGTTTTATAGACCACATTGAATATCAGCACCACTATCTGATGGGAGGAAATGCATTTTGAAAAAAATAATATTCTTACTAGTTATGTTGCATCATTGGTATTCATTAATGTTTTTATAGTTTTTATGTATTTTCCTCACCAGCATCTTTAACTGCTTAACAAGGCATTTGTACGTCAGCTGTCCAACAGTTTTGAATAATTTCAAGCATGTAACTACCCAAGGATATCTCCAGTCTCAAATAAGATTGCCAGACAGTGTAGCCGGGTACAGGTATATGGTGATAAATCATGACAAATCAGCATGTACCTCAATATATAGCTCAGTTGGTAGAGCGCAGGAACGGTATTCCTGAGACCCTGTGTTCGAGTTCCGGTCAAGTCAAAGATTTTTTCACCAACTGCTACACTAGCTCAGTCAGTAGAGAATCAGATATTTTCCACTATCATTGTTTGAACCACAGGTTGCAGATTTGAATCCCTTCAGAGGCATACATTATTCTTATTTTCCTTTTTTATATAAAAAAACTAAAACTGTCATAATGATGAAAACAAATAGTCTGAAAAATGTTATAAAAAAAATATGACACTTAAACATTTTACAAGTGTTCAATATTTTTTTTCTTTTGAGAATACATGTATATATATATATATATATATATATTACTTTGAGCAACAGCTACTGTACATCATATGGGATGTATGGGGCATCTGTAGTTTTCTGACATTTTCTGTGGGGTCTATATTTCTATTATATATATAATATATTATAATGTGATAAATATGGGGTCTTTGTAAGAAAACAGGAAATGGTTTGACCACCATTTTAAAATTCAGCATGGATTTAGCAACAATTGAGACTGTGTATTTTTTTCTCTTATGCACTTTTGTGTGGTTGACACTTATTGCCATTGGTTTAACAATAATATATGTATACAGAAGATGGAATGCTTTATTTTTGAGATGGAGTACTGATCTTCAATAAAAGGTATATTGCAGTTTCTTTACATGTGAGTGGCAACTTATTTTTTTCCTGCAAAAAAAAAAATATCACATGCCATTCTGATAATAGGTTATTACACACAAAAATATCATTTATTGTTTGAATTTGTATTCATAAAAGTCAGCAAAGTTCAGTTTGCAACTCCAGAAGTTCAAACAGCCATATATGTTTTATGGGGTATATAAAATACAATCTGTATTTGCATGTGTTATGGGGTAATATATATAAGTACATTTATGGGGTATATATAAGTACATTTACGGGGTATATATAATTACATTTTTCAAAAAAAAAAAAAAAAAAGTTTAGGCAGTGTATATAACCTTTTTCAAGAAGGAAGTTCAGCCATTTTCAAAAATGGCTGACTGCAATTTAGACACATGCCTAAGAAGAAGTCCAAGCATATTTGTTCTAAGACATCCACATGTTGTATTTGTTTTTAGCAATATTAGCCTACATGTTAGGAATGAATGTTTTTGTTCTTAAATACAGAAATGGATACCTTATTGTTTTCAAAGACTATTCAGTTATGATTATTTCTTCTTTGCTGTTGGAGACAGAAAAGATTTTTCCACCAAAACTTTTTCTAGATGTAGGTTTAACTTTTTTTATTCTCTGTGTTGTATATTATTAAGCTGCCTGAAGGGAGACTATAGTCTAGAGCTTTGTCCAGCATCCCTCAGTCTGTCCGTCCAGATTCCATTTATGGAGTATATATAAGTACATTTACGGGGTATATATAATTACATTTAAAAAAAAAAAATGATTGTCATTTAGTGTAGGCAGTGTATATAAACTTTTTCAAAAGGAAGTTCAGCCATTATTGCAATTTAGACACATGCCTAAGAAGAAGTCCAATCATATTTGTTCTAAGACATCCACATGTTGTATATTAGTCTACATGTTAGGAATGCATGTTTTGTTCTTAAATACAGAAATGGATACCTTATGTTTTTCAAGACTATTCAGTTATGATTTTTTCTTCTTTGCTGTTGGAGAAAGAAAAGATTTTCCAGTAAAACTTTTTCTAGACGTAGATTTAACTTTTTTTATTCTCTGTGTTGTATATTATTAAGCTGCCTGAAGGGAGACTATAGTCTTGAGCTTTGTCCAGCATCCCTCTGTCTGTCCGTCCAGATTCCTTGTCAAGAGCATAACTACAAACGCACTCTAAACTTAGAACATTATGAGAAGAATTACAGTGCTTAAGAACCAGCTCTGCCTGCATTATTTTCTGAATTGCTCACCTCTGTTAGTTGGTCCCTTTTCAATTTAGATTTTGCTAAAGAGGGGGCATGTCATATCGTACATGTCCTTTGCACACATCGAGTTACTTTACATACCCACCTTTTAGCTCACCTTCGTGCTCATGGTGAGCTATTGTGATTGCTCAGCTTCTGTCGTCGTCCATTGTGCATCATCAAATTATTTTAAATGACATCTCCTCCTAAACTACTGGGCCAATTTCAAAAATACCGAAATTCAAATCATTCCGGTCAACTGCTTGTGAATTAAAGCATTATTTAATATCTTTAGGAAATGAGGCCAGAAAGAAAGAAACAGAAGGATGTGGCAGGAGACTGCATTGATTCAGGAGGGACCTCAAAGATTTTGTCATTGAACATATACCCCCAAAAAAGGTAATTAAATTTCATTATCAATTAAATGAATGTTTTTAGATAAAGCAAACTCTAAAAGAAAACTTCTAAAAGCCATTTTTGTAATCATGTCTATGTCTTGCATGTACAAAAGTGAATTTCTTTTTAAAGGTTACTTTTGATTTCTTTTCAAAAATATTTCTGATAATACAAAAAACAGTCATTATTTTGGTTTTTTGGGGATTTAGTGAGGTGGGGTTTTCATGGCACTCTAGTTTTTAGCTCACCTGAGCACAAAGTGCTCATGGTGAGCTATTGTGATCGCCCGGCGTCCGTCGTCATGCGTCATGCTTCATCAATAATTTACTTCAAATGACATCTCCTAAACTACTGGGCCAATTTCAAAAATATTTTGCAGGAATGTTCCTTGGGTGAACCTCTACCGAAGTTGTTCAAATCATTCCAGTCCATTGCATAATTAGGTCACTGAAGCTAAAAATAGATTTTAAATTGTAATCTTTAAAAATCTTCTCCACATCCACAAGGCATTGAGCTTTATTATTTTGGTATGTAGAATCCCCTATTGATCTTCTATCAAGATTGTTCAAATTATCTTGATCCTTGAAAAACATGGCCACCAGTGGGAGGGGCTTATATGCATTATGTGTCTATGGGTAAAATTTAAAAAAAACAACTGGCCAGATTTGAAATAAATTGGCATAAATGTTTCTTGGGTGGACCTCTACCAAAGTTTTTCAAATTATTTTCATCTATCAAAAAATAGGTAACCAGTGGGCGGGGCTTATTTGCATTATAGGCTTATATTTTAATACTTAAGCCTAGGTCACAACTGGATGTGCATGTTTTTTAGTCCGTACGTTTTTTTCGGAGGCTACGTCCGCCACGTTTTTCTAAAAATGTGGGGAGGAAGTTTGGGAAGAGCTGGGAGAGAGTACGTCAACGCAAGTCACTCACACAGTTGCGCAAGGTGTAAGTACGTGGCCCGCACGCCAAGTCTGGCCATGAACGGTTGTGTGCATCGTACGTTGCATAAGTTGTAAGTGAGTTGTACGTGTTTACAACGTGCCTACAACGTACGAAACTCTGTACGATTGTCACGTTATCATATGGAGACCGTACTTACACGTGTTGCTTACGTATGGTATCCTTACTCACTCGCATGTTGCAAGTGCGTGCAAGTGCGATGAACGTTAGGTTTTTCCCCGCCCGATGTCAGAAGGTGGGTATAATATAAAGGCGACCTTCCAAGACTCTCAAGAAGTAACAGCTGCTGCTGACTCAAAAATGCAACACGTTCCTTGGTTCAGATAATATTTTACAAATCTCAACTTTACTGGTCATAGAATCAAAATGCCTTCATAAACCTGAAGATTCCATTGTAAGCATTATAAGTAAAATAATGGTGTGCATATTAATCAAATTATATGTATAAAGGTTACCGCTAATTCACTAAGAATGGTATCTTAAAATGAAAAAGACTTCGTTGATCAGATAAATTTTGTAGTCACGTGATTATTTGGTCAATTGAAACCTGATTAACTAGCAAAAATAAAAAAAAATAAGTTCCAAAAACACAAATATCCCTGCCCTTTGCCCTAGATAATCAATATTAAAAGAAAGGTATATCATGTCAAACATAGAACCAGGTAAATTACAGTATAGCTTCAGTCAACTACATTTTGTATTTTTTAAAGGATAAAGTTGTTAAAAGACAGACAGACAAACAGACAGAAAGGACAAAAAACAGTTTACCCCGATCTTGATGTGGGGTAGGGTGAGACGGAGCGGGGCATAAAACTACTATCCTGATTCAACTTAGAAAACAGTGCCAGGTTGAGGACGGGATCTTAAACCATGTGGCATCAGATCCCACCAAATCACATGATCTTAACACTGGGCTAAGCAAATCTTTAAACCTTTTATATATACTGAGCGCCAAGTAGGGAATACCAGTACCATTTTAACGAGTTTTGGTATCTCGTGGCCACTATTCGATCTCTCCCTACAGAGAAGGGCCACTCAGCCACTTATTTGGTGGCAAATAAAACGTGTTTGTCAATGAAGAAAGAAATTTATGTCTTGTTATTAAAAGTTGTGCCAACCTGCATATAAGAGGAACATTTCTTAAATCTATAATTTCACAGAATGATGCTAAATGTATATAAAACTTTCTAAATATATTTCTAAATATATTTTTACTTCAGAAGTCAGTGGCACAACGTGCGTTGGAACATACTTACATACTTACTCGTGCTGTCAACGTGAGCTATGCGTGCTCATTAGACAGTTAAACTGAAAAGTGTTGAGTAAGCAAGGACTACCCACTAAGCATGTGCACAGCACGCACATGCTAAGTGCGCCATTCGTAGAACAAGTTTGCCCGTGAAAAAAAAACTTAGAAGAGTCGCGGAGGTAGTGCATTGTGTGCTTATTGGCTGTACAGGGCACACGTGTCACCTGTACTGGGGGTGAATCCGTAGCCCGACCGCGGGCTCGAACGCAGAGAAAGTTCCTCGTCTCGTAAAAGTGCTACGTGGTGTCTGCGTGCTTCCAAATCTTTCTGAGGCGGTACTCACCACATACGGATTTCCAGATTTTGCCTGCGTTTTTTGCAAGTAGACAGCACGCACTTGCAAGCACGGCGAGTTGGGACCAAGGCTTTAAAAAACTTCTCCATAACTACTGGCCAGATTTTAAAATAATTTGGTATAAATGTTCCTTGGTGGACGTCTACCACAGTTGTTCAAATTATTTTGATCCTTTCAAAACATGGCCACCAGTGGGTGGGGCTTATGTGTATTTTTAGTCCCCTACCGGTTCAGGGTTGGGGACTATAGGTTTGCTCGCGTCCTTCCGTCCTTCCATCTGTCCGAAACATATTCAGTGCTCCAGCTAGGATTTGAAAAGGGCCCGGGTGTGGTGCCTAAAACACTTCGAAATTAACACGAGCCGTGAACATTATTAAAGGGTTGTAGATTGTGTTCACTTATTTCCTCTACAATCATCAGCAATGGTAGCCATGATGACCTGTTGCTCAGAGAAAACGGATTCGCTGATAGACACCCAGTTGTGTACTCTAACTTCCGGAGATTTTGATTACCATGACAAGTAGCACATGCCGATAAAAGGACAGGGCAATTTGCCAACAAAAGGGCAATGGTTATAATTGTCTCTTGTGTGGCTATGAGAACAATGGAGTAGCCATATATGTATCCATGCATGATATATTTCCGTCCGTCCGTCCTGTTTCACTCCATAACTTTGTTTGCCTTGATGGATTTTAAAATAACTTGGCATAAATGTTCACCACTATTAGACGAGGGTGTCGCGTGCAATCCCCATGTCTGTAGCGTCAAGGTCACACTTGAGGTTCAAAGGTCAATGTTACGTGTTAGACGAAAAAAAAAGGAAAAAAATGCACAACGTAAGGAACTTGTGTGTGTGAACAACACAATTTCCTTTTTTGTCTATGCATTAAACTTGATTTTTTTTTTTTTTGATTTTTTTTTTATGAAAAAAATATTCTCCTCCAAAATTACTGGAAAGATTTGAAAATAATCTGGCACAAATGTTCCTTGAGGATAATCTCTATCAAGATTGTTCAAATAATGCCAAAACATGTCTATGAATTAGTATAATCTAATCTTTCTTTTTATGCATGAGCTTGTCTTTGAGCTTTGGGCCAAGAATTCAGGTGAGCGATTCAGGGTCTCATGACCCTCTTGTTATTATTGTTATATGTTTTGCTTGATAGGTCGTGGTGTTAGGACAACTATAAAGAGAACAAAAGGGGATTTCTTAATGATATATACCTGGAGAATTGATAACAGAAAGAGAAGGGAAGTACGTGAAGAACAGGAGCCATCTGTGTTCAGATACTTCTTCGAACATAAGAGGAAAGGTTGGTGGTAAGTATGTATGAAAGTAATAAAACTATTCATATTTTTTTAAGTTGGTTTTATTTTGAACAATAAAAATATATAAAGTATTTAAATTTGTTTAAATATACAAAAGAATTTGCTTTCATTGGTGCTGTTTTATAATACCAACAAATGTGGTTTTGTATAAAATTTTCTTCTGATACCAGAGTTTTATTTTGTTTGAAGTCTGTTTTCTCCAAAGTATTTTGACTGTTAGAAATCTCACAAGGGCCCTTTGAGCAGAGATAATTGGAAAAAGTTCTTATTTTTTTAAAACATTTTTCATTATAGTTTTAGATGCTTCTACTGAAGTGGATGTAGGACATCGACTAGGTCGTCTGGTAAATCATGGGCGTAAAGATAGAAATTGTGTTATGAAAACTCTGGAGTTCAAGAAACGGCCATATCTTTGCTTGTTTGCTGCTAAAAAATATTCCTCAAGGTGAAGAATTATTGTATGATTATGGCATAAAGGATTTGCCTTGGGAGGTAGGTACACTCAGAGTCTGTAACTTTCTTATGGTTAAAGTTTTATGTGCAACAAACTTTCATGCTTATTTCTCAACAATCACTTATAAGATTGACATGAAACTTAATAAAGGCATTTGAGAGCAGGAGTACATCAAGTAAGGTAACTCTTAACTGGATTTATTGTAAATCATGGCCCTTTTTTCAACTTAGAAATTTGATTAAAATTTGCATTCAAGAACTTTCAGAACTATATTTTCTGCATTCAATTTACTATGATTCTTTTATCTTTTTAGCAGCAATTATTATTGATTTAAACCTACCCTTATAAGTGGCAGAAAAGTCAACACACTGTCTTAGGGACAGCCTTTGTTATCAAGGGTATCAGATGTTGTGGAGGGTGACTTTAATAATATGATGTTATATGCTCAACATATATACATCTGACCTAAATGATGATGATGATGATGATGATGTGTTTATAATAAAAGCTTTGTTTAAATATTTAATTTTAGAATCGGAAGAAAGGTATGACCTGAAATTTTGTTTTATTTACTTGCAGTAAGATATACTTTATTAAAGATGTCTGTTCATCTTTTTTTAACTGTAATTGTCAAAGCTGTTGAAATAGCAACAGATGAATAAGAATATTTTTTTTTCTAAATCATATAGTTCATTCTTGTGTTTAGAATAACTTAATGGAAGCATAAACTATATATCTAGGTTTTATTTTGGAAAAAATGATTACTTTTTGACTTCAGTTTGTTGGCACCAAAACATATGTCTTGCTGCAAGTGAATTTGTTAAAGTTTTGTTTTTAACTCACCTAAGCACAACGTGCTCAAGGTGAACTATTGTGATCGCCTTTTGTCCGTCGTACGTACGTCTGTCCATCTGTGCGTCCGTTGGGTTTTTAGTTGTTTTTGAATGACAAGTGTTTTATCAACAAGAGCTGAGAATAGTTGAGCGCGCTATCTTGAGACAGCTCTTTTTGGCCACAGTTGTTGGCAGGTAAACCATATAAAACATTGAAAATAATATGCATTTCTGTAAGTAAACTTGCCTTGAAGTTGTGTTGTAATGCAGAAATTTGTTTTGTTTTTTTGGTTGTGCTCAGGGAGAGCAATTGTGACTTGTCATTGTTGTCCATTATGCTAGAAAAAGTGTCTGTTTGTTTAGATTTGTGTTGCCAACAATCCTATTAATACTTTCTAAAGTCAGGCCAAATGCCTGTGGGGTTTTAACAATTGAGATTTTTATTTAGACAATTCACTGTCAGACCTTCAGGGAAAATTTTATTCCCTGCCATACAAATAAGGGTAAAAGAGCATTAAAAAGTAACCAAAGTCCTTCTGTCCTTTGTGTATATCTTGATTGATAACTATTGAAGGATTTAGATCATATAGGGGTTGTAGGTATATGATTTAAAATACTACATGTATTAGTTATTATTACTGGCACTGCCCATTTGTAAGCTCGACTATTTGAAGAATAAGGAGAGGTTTTCGCTCACCCATGTGTTGTCATCGCTGTAATGCTTCGGTTAAAGTTTTGTGTGCTAGTACTATCGGGGCTTTATCTCAACTACCACTCCATGGATTGCTTTAAAACTTCAAGCCTTTTTTTCCTACTGATCAATCCTGTTAACAGGCTCAGAATTTTCTATCTGTGCCTTCACAGTGCAGTCAAACACTATATCAGTGTTCGATAAATATATGCTGTGGCTATGGAATTACTATTTTGTTAGTTCAACTGCGTTCTGTAATGTTATTAGTTCTTATTGGTAAACCCCAATTATATCATCATCAGGATGCAGTATTTTCTGAATTTAGATAAAATCAGTAATAGCCGACTCACATTTCGGGCCACTTCACAGATTCACCTTAACTCTAGACCAGCCTTGGTGGCGCAGTCGGTAAAGGCACCAGGTTACAAGTCTGAGGGTCATAGCTTAAGGACCGGCTACAAGCTCTGCAATTTTTCGAAATCTCTCACCTCTGATATAATGTGAGAAAGTTATCAGTTGCTTGCAGAAGTTCGTCTACCAGTACTGGTTTAACCAGGAACAGAGGGTAAGGCAAAACTGACCACAAACTGAAGGTATTCTTTTGAAAACTTTGTTATTTACTTTTATTCCCCTTTTTAGACTTAGAAAGTTCTTCTTTGAGGTTTTGTGTGCAACTTGTGTATTCCCCAGACGCCAAGCAGCTAGATGCCTTGAGATATTCCCCAGACCCCAAGCAGCTAGATGCCTTGAGATATTCCCCAGACGCCAAGCAGCTAGATGACTCGAGATACTCCCCAGACGCCAAGCAGTTAGATGCCTCGAGAAATTCTCCGGACGCCAAGCAGCTAGATGCCTCGAGAAATTCCCCAGACGCCAAGCAGCTAGATGCCTCGAGAAATTCCCCAGACACCAAGCAGCTAGATGCCTCAAGATATTCCCCAGACGCCAAGCAGCTAGATGCCTCGAGATATTCCCCAGACTCCAAGCAGCTAGATGCCTTGAGAAATTCCCCAGACGCCAAGCAGCTTGATGCCTCGAGATACTCCCGAGACGCCAAGCTGCTTGATGCCTCGAGAAATTCCCCAGACGCCAAGCAGCTAGATGCCTCGAGAAATTCCCCAGACGCCAAGCAGCTAGATGCCTCGAGATATTCCCCAGACGCCAAGCAGCTAGATGCCTCGAGAAATTCCCAGACGCCGAGCAGCTAGATGCCTCGAGATATTCCCCAGACGCCGAGCAGCTAGATGCCTCGAGATATTCCCCTGACGCCGAGCAGCTAGTTGCCTCGAGATATTCCCTAGACGCCGAGCAGCAAGTTGCCTCGAGGTACCCCCCAGACGCGGAGAAGCTAGATGCCACGAGATATTCCCTAGAGTCCGAGCAGCTAGATGCCTCGAGATGTTCCCCAGACGCCAAGCAGCTAGATGCCTCGAGATATTCCCCTGACGCCAAGCAGCTAGATGCCTCGAGATATTCCCCAGATGCCAAGCAGCTAGATGCCTCGAGATATTCCCCAGACGCCAAGCAGCTAGTTGCCTCGAGATACCCCCCAGACGCGGAGAAGCTAGATGCCTCGAGATTTCCCCAGAGTCCGAGCAGCTAGATGCCTCGAGATATTCCCCAGACGCCAAGCAGCTAGATGCCTCGAGATATTCCCCAGACGCCAAGCATAAAAAAATATTTAAATAAAAAAAGGCAGATCTTGAAATATTTTTGGCATATATGTTCTTTTGGTAACTCTCTAAGATCATTCAAATTATTCTGTGTTTACACCTTAGGGACTATAGGTTTGCCCTCCATCATCCATCTGTCTGTCAGGAAATATCTGGATCATGCGGTAACTTTAAACCTATACAAAATTCCTTAATAAAACTTAGTATACATGTATGAATATGGAGAATTATGCATGTTTTTCTTTTTTCCCCAGACAAAATTCTGGTTGCTGTGGTAATAAATGTCAAAATATGGCTTTAACATTGATCCGTTGATAACTAAAAAAGTATGCAAGCTAGGTTAATGAAGATAAGTAAGTAAATATACTGAACTATGATAATGATGCACATCACAGTTTTTACCTACAAATCAATATTCTGGTTGCTATGGTAATAGAAATTGTCAAAAATAGACAAAAAATGGATTTAAAAATTTGTCAATAGATAGGATTTAGGAGATTATACACCTCATCGATAGGGGACTTATGTGTTGCTTGCAAAACAATTATTTGTTAAAATTGAAATCTCAGCGTTATTGAATTATATACTCTACTGTAAATGAGAAGTGGTAACATAACACTTTGGCATAATGGCCCAGCTGTTATTAATCAAAACAATTTTGATGTGAAATTTACTCTTAAAATGCAATTTATGGTTACTTAAAAATGTATGCTTACGTAAAGTTATTATAGAGTGTTGATGAAATGAATTTTGAGAATGTTTTAATGATTGACACACAAACTTTAGACTAAATTTTATTTAATGATGTTATAGTGTTATTTCCAGTACATTTGTTGTGTAATGGTGTGATTTCTAGTTATGACTCATTTTACAGTCAAAACTTGGAACAAAATGATGATCTCTTACTGATTTTTTTTCCAGATGAACGTCAGCAGATTCAAACAGTGTCTAAGCAACGAATAGGTAAACATGACTATTCAAAAAGACATTGTTGCTTGTTTTGTGAAAAATTGGATCTGAAAATAAGTAGGCATCTGACTACGAAGCACTCCAATGAAGAAGTTATAGCCACACTTCCTAAGGCATCAAAATACAGAAAGTCAGAAAGTCAACTGGAGCGGGAGCGTATACTAGACAGTTTGCGTAATCAGGGAGACTTTATGTATAACATTGAAATCTTGAAAAATTTAAAACATGGCAGAGTGGCTGATGAACTTATCATTGCAAGAAGACCAGAAAAGGGGAAACACCTGGCAGAGGACTATTTACCTTGTAAATTTTGTTTGAAGTTCTTCATCAAAGCAGATCTTTGGAGACACTGTAAAAACTGCCCTTATAGCCACAATCCTTTACAGGAATTTAAGACCGACTCCACAAAAGACTCAAAAAGTTTTTTATCTGCAGGTAAACTGCTGATACAGGGAGCAGGTGCCTTATTAAGTCAGTATGATGACAAGGATACAAGATAGGACTTCCATGATTACATTGTTGATAGCCTGGCATGTGATGAAGTCGGTAAGGTTGTAAAAGATGATTCAGGTATCATGGATTATGGAAGAAGTCAATTTGAAAAACTTGGCAAACACAGAGCAGCAGGTATAAGATACCGCATGAGACTGTTAGCAAGGATCAAAATGCAGCTGCTTGCAATGAAACCAGTAGGCGAAGGACCAAATGTTGAGACATACTTAAGACCAGAAAATTTTAATAAACTTGTTGCAGCGGTGAAGAATGTTGTTGAAGTCAGTGAGGAGAAAAGCTTGAATGGTGCAATAATGTTCAATAAGCCTGAAGTAGCCAAGAAAACAGGTCATGTCATGAAGAAATTAGGAGAATTATACCAAGGACGGATGATAATGGAGAGAAATTTGGAGGGTAGGCAGAATGTTACTGATTTCCTTTTTATGTACGACTCGCAGTGGAGTGACAGAATAGGCAGTCTAGCACATCAAACAGCACGAGAAAGACAATTCAATAAAAAGGAAATCTTGCCTGCAACGGATGATATTGTGAGACTCCAAAAATACCAGGACCAACTGATTAAGGATAAAATGAGATTGCTCTGTGATGAAACAACAATAAACAATTGGTCAGAACTTGCAAAGGTGTTGTTAAGTAAATTGCAGACCTTCAACTTTCGAAGAGGAAATGAAGCATAAAAAATGTTGCTAAAGAAATACATACAGAGGGCGGACGGGAAAGGGGTTTGGGAATGAGGAGATCTACAGCAGTCTTGACAAGTTGGAAAAGGAATTGGCCAAAAGGTAAATTAGTAAAAGATAGACATTCTTTTTGGGTACCTTACCTACTTTTATATGCCCTAAGGGAGGTATTATGTTATGCCACTGGTTGTCTGTCCATTAGCAATTTAGTGTCCACTCTGTATCTTTTGAATCGCTTGAAAGAAATAAAACTATATTGTAGATATGTTAAATAAACTGAGAGGATATTTAGAGCATAGGTTTCGAATGACTTGGTTCAAGGTAAAAGATCACACTTGGGTCATACTGTTATTATGTTAGAATATTTGTGTCTGTTCTGTATCTCTTGATAGATGGCTTGGCTTAAGGTAATTAGTGTCACTTTTAAACTCAAGATCACGTCTTACTAGTAATTACCAATACTGAAATATGTTGTTGTGGAACCACAGAAGCATACTACAGTGCACTCTGACAATACCGGACAAATACCTAAAAAAAAACCAGTTATTTATACATAGTAGTCTTAAATTTTATATTTTACAGAATGGACTTAGTTGAAGTAATAGGGAAATTTAATAAAAAAGTACCAGTTTTGCTGACACCAGAGATGAGACGTGGCATTGATCTCCTCAACTCTACCAGGAGCAAATGTGGGGTGAATGAAAAAATGTGTATGTGTTTGCCAAGTGAGAGTTTGCTCTACTGATATAATTTTTAAGATAACATCATTTCTCCATGGTCTGTCTTATTGTCTTTCTTTCCCTCTGTCCTCAGTGTTTAGGCTAAAACATGAAAACAGTGGGTCAATTTGACCCATTACCTTTGAAAACAGGGGGCCAATTTTTAGATCAATGGGTCACAATTTAAAAGTGGAAAATTTACAGAAATGTAGACCAGATTCACTCAAAGAGTAGGCAGTAGCTTTCTCTTTTTAACAAATCTATACTACTAAAATTCCGAATTATACGTTTTACTGAGAAAATGAGACAGTCTATGGAAAATGCAAATACATTGTGAGATTTTAAGTGATCGATGTCCTATAAATTCTACAAAGGAAATGTCGAACCCCCAACATTTGGACAAAATGAACAATTTTCGGATTTAATTTGTCTAAAAATAGACGGGAAATACCCCTTCGGAAATGAACGAAAAAGCTCGGAAATGAACGAACAGCTAGATTTTTTTCTAAATATAGACTGGTTAAACACGTCATGTAGCTGTCCTTAGAGCATAAAAAATAAAAGCATCATGATCGTATTACCCGCTAGCTCAGTCGGTAAAAGCGACGTACAATGTTGTCGTATGCGGAAGGGTTATAGGTTCGATACCGTCCAGGGGCGGAAAATGTTTTTTAGTAAACCTTTTTTTTTTTCACAACAACAATAATGTCCGATAAAATTAATTCTAGGTAATTATATTACTTCTTGATTTATGTCCTACGTATTTGTATAAAATTCGATATAATAAACTATGCCTCTAAGCATTTTCTTTTCCACTGAAGCTGTGTTTTCGCCCCATGATCATATCGTCATATATCATGTCTGTGATGTTTGTATTAGAACTAAATGTAAAAAGTTAAATAAATACAATATCATAAGCTATGCCTATCCAAAGTGTCAGCAGATTACATGTCCCATCATTTTGTTTCAAAATCAGGATAAAGAGGTGAAATTCTCTGAAATCCATGAAAAAAAATTTAAAGTTACTGAAAAAAAATAAAAATTGACCCATTAGAAGCGGATGCTATTCATTTGCAACATAGGTTATCTTGGATTCATATCTGAACTGAACATAATTAGAGGGACTGTCATGCACAAGATAATTTTTCCAGCTTCAGTATTTTTTCAAAATGGACGATCGGGGACCCGGTTTTGTGTTTTAAAACAGACAAAAATTGTTGAAATAAGAATACTATATACATGGTTTAGCATGCAATAACTACTTTGAATTTATTTTGGGAAAAGGCCGCGCTTGCGCGAGCCTTATTCTAGTGGACTTTAAGTTTATATATAAAAGCCTTAGTGTACAGAAATGAAGTTGATATAAAAAACTTCAGTGTTAGTTCATACTATGCAAGTATGAATTGGTTTTGACAGTGACTTGAAAAAATTTTAATATTACTTTTTAGGGTGAAGAGAACTATATAACGGGAGCAGAAGCCCTGAACAGTGTGCTAAGAAGCTGCCCTAACTTGAATAGGCCTGAACATATCAGACTGCCCAAGATGCGGAAGATTTAGCTACAGTGACACAGGTAATGATGATTTTCAGTATAGGCAAATAATAGGTTTCAAATGAAGGTCCTAACATCAAAAGAGATATGACATTGATTGGGGGTGGGGGGTCAAATATATTCTCTGTAATCTTATGCATTATTATTTATAATTTATTACCTTGGGATCAGAATTACTAGTGATCTAGAATTATTACTAAACAATTCTAGAAAATTCAGAAGTGATTATGAATATGCAATAGTATTCCTTGTCACAGCCAGAAGTGATGGGATTAATTTATTAATACCTACTGTGTTTACACAAGAGGGGACTATAGGTTGTCTGTCTTCTGTCTGTCTGTCTAGCTGTTTTTGTTGATGAAAGGAATGTATTTTAGAACTTTATACATACATGCAACTAGTGAACCATCACTCTTACGTGCATAATATTAGATGATTAGATTATTTTAGAACTTTATACATACATGCAACTAGTGAACCATCACTCTTACGTAACATGACTACTAGTTAGAAAATGTAAATAATACATTTGGCTAATTAAATCAAACATTCCCATACCAAAATGTGGGCGAATATGTGCCAATCTGCTTTTTACAGTTGAACTGATTGCTTGTATCTTTGGTGTTTTGTGTGTGTGTGTATAGGATCTGACACAACGAATTCAGTAAAACTGTTATTAAGCGAGCCTCTGGCAAGCTTAATAACTGTTTTCCTGAACGAGTTGAAGAAAAGTCTACATTAAATGACAACTCGTGTCAGATTCTTTTTATCACATGACAAAAACAACACAGACCCGTTTTTTTTTTTTTTTTTTTGTTTTTTTTCAACAAAATTTTAATGGCCAAGCCGCATAACATTAACAACAAAAATTTATCTGAGTACACCAAAAATATAGTCCTTCAATGTAGAGTCTAGAATAAACATCATTTTACAAAAAAATAATGAAATATTTTATATCAAGTATTATAAAAATAAGTTGAAATTTTTAGCCATGTTTACAAACAAACCAGCATGTAAACAAAGTGCAGCGGATGAATACAATTTGTGATGCTGTCTTTTATATTACACATGTGTGATATAAGAAAATATGTAATGGTTGTATTACATAGAAAACAAGATGTGTCATGTGATAAATATATATATATATTTATTGTATAAGTTGTGTAACTGTGATAAGGCTGGGCTTCCCCAACTGTTTTGTCTCTTTATTATTATTATCCAGGGCTGGAAAAACCCACTTGTCCGCTCACCTTGACGAGTGGATTATGGTGCCGGACGAATAAAAATTCTGAAATTTTCTTTGTATTTTTCTTGTTTTGACCATCTCTTCTGGTGCCGAACAGGTGGTCATTTTAGGAATTTTCCAGCCCTGTTATCTACAGCCCACCCAAATAGGTTGTAATATGATGATTATGCATGTCAGTTTTTATCCTCTGATCAAAGTTTTGGTTACTATGGTAATGGTAATAGTCAAAATATGGCATGACTAATAGATCCTTTGATAACTGTGAAGCACACAGGCTTTATGAAATTTGTTTTGTCAGTAGATAGCATTAAAATTATGTACCAAGGTCGGGTACTTATGTGTCAATGCATGCAACACAAGTTACTTGTTGTATTAAAAATATAGGGAATATTTTGGCATTTATATATGGGGCATGAAAATAAAAATATGTTATATTTTAATTAAATGAAAAAAAACACCCTAAGAGTAAGAAAAAAAATAAATTTCTAATTTAATTTTCAAGCAGTAATCATTTGAAATGTATTTTGGTGAAAAAGACCCAAGTAATGACAATCCCATCACCATTCTACTGTCTTTATTCTGTTTATGAATATTGATTGTCTTTTTGATCCATTATAAATAGTTCTTACTGAATATGCTTATTTACAGCTTTTTGGCATAGAGGAAACGGAGTTACAAGAAGTAGCCAGGCATATGGGACATGAGCTAGCAGTTCATAGACAATTCTACCGCTTGCAGGATGACGTAATAGAGTTAGCCAAAATGTCCCAAATGCTCCTGGCTTGAGAGGGGCCAAGCCCATGAGTTTTCAGGAATGTCAATAGATGACATAGACTTAGATGGTAAGAGTCTCCTAATTTGTGTTAAAACATGCATCTGAATTTTCTAGCAGTCAACTTGACTGATAATGATGGTGACAGTAATCCCTTGACCAAGTTAAGAACATTGGTTCATTTCAATTCATTAAGGTCAAGAGTTTTTAAATTACTTTTTAAATTTTAAAATAATTTCAGATGTTACCTTCTTTAACTCTATTTTAGCATTTTGATTTTTGTGTCACTAATAGTATGGCAGACACAAAGGGCCCATGACTGTTGGCGTCGCACACTTTGTCTGGGGCTATCAAGACATTGCATAGATTATTTAAAAAATTGCAACATCGAGTAAAAACTCTAGCTTAGAATTTCTTAAACTTTGGCCCCTTTGTTAATTTTTGACGTAAACTTTTTGTCCGGAGGGATTTCTCGAACACTTTTTGTGTGGATTCACGCCCAAACTAAGAACAGGAACCATTAGAGTGGAACTGCAGTGCACAAGAAAAGTAAAATCTAGCTCAAACAGCAATGTTCCTAATATACCCCCTGCAATGATGTAGACAAATTTTCTCAGAATTTTCATACGTTTTCAATGTACATAAAAATAATTCAAACTTGCAGACTTTTGTCCTTATGAAAAAAATTTTTGTCAGTTCAAATTTTTTAAATTACAATGAAAAAAAAATTATCCCCTTTTTCCAACTTAGACATTTTTTGTAAAAAAATTTTCCCTGTGACAAAGCGGCATGTCTGGAGAGTATCTCCAGGGGACAAGGGAAAGTTCTAATTTATGTTTTTTTTTAATTTTGGGAGACAAACTTCTAGTTTCTTTTTTGCTAGGCTGTTTCCCGGGGTTTTTTGTTAAAACTCCTCATTTTTTTTGGGGGGTATGGGGAATTTTTGGGGTTTTATTTTGTTAGGGGGTTTTAACCCCTTTGGAATGTATTCCAATATGCATTTTTTCAGTTTCCCCGAGACTGAAAAATTTGAGGAAAAAAGTGGGCATTTGAACACAACAGGGAAAATTTAAAAGCAGGGGGGGAAAAGGACTGTGGTTCCCCCCAGAGGTACTTAAAAAAAAGAGTAATACTTAAAACCCTTTATCTGTTTATAAAACCCCAAAAAAATGACCTTTGAGAACAGCATAAAAAAAGATCACCCCAAATAATCAAAGGGTGATCGGTTTTTTTCTGTTTTCTGCTTCTTAGTGCTTTGGGGGAAAAGGGGATTTTTAACAAGGGAAAATAAAAAGACTAGGGGTTTAAAATTTTCCTGAAAGTGATTAGGTTTCATACGTCTGTAAGAAGGGCCCCAAAAAAGGGTATTATTTGGGGTTTAAAGGGGGTTTTTATAAACCTGAAAATTTTTTTAAAAAATAGCCTTAAAATGTAAAAGGGGCTATTTGAGAAAAATTTTTTGAAAATCATTTGTCTTTCAGTTTTAAAAAAAAATGAAAAAATTTATTATGCTCCCCAAAGGGGGGGCTTTTAGTTGCCACTTTTTTCCACCTTGTTTGTTTTTTCCCCATAATTTTGTTTGGAGATAACAAAAAAAAATAGGGGGTATCAAAATGGGAAATGTCATGGGTAATAGATGTTGTGAGATGCAATTTAACAAGAAACCAAAAACTCTCTTTTGCATAATTTTGGAGTTATTGCCCTTTTTTTTTTTTCATGCTTAAATTTATTAGAGTATAAAAAAAAGTAAAATTTTGGGGATCAACATGAAATTTTTAGGGGGTGGATCTTGTGAGGAGAAGTGCAGCACAAGAAAAAAAAAACCCTTTTTTCCCTAGTTAAAAATAGTTTCCCCTTGCTTTGTTTTAGCTCACCTGGCCAGAGGCTCAAGGGGGCTATTTTTAGGGGTTTGTCCCGTTTTCCCCCCCTCCGTCGTCCGTCGGCCCTCGTCCTCCGTCCTGCCCTCAACATTTTGTTTTAAACGGGCATTCCCCTTTTAACCCCCTTTGGGGGAAATTTTTATTTAAAAATTTACAGGGATGGGTTTCCCTTTGGGGGGTCCCCCGTTTTAAATTGTTAAAAAAATGAACCATTTGGAATTCTGGGGTTTTTCCTGGCAACGGAAAAAAAAAAAAAAAAAATTAAATTTTTTTTCTCCAAAAAAACCAAAAGAATTTAAAATGTTTTTTTTGGGACAGGGTGTTCCCTTTTTTGGGGGGAAATTTACCAAGATTGTTTTTTTTTTGGATCCGTAAAAAAAAACTTTGGCCCCCCGGGGGGGGGGAGTTTTTTTCCCCCTTTTTCCTATCTCAAATCTTAAAAAA
>CM037781.1:77174093-77216199 GCA_021229015.1 Solen grandis | reverse complement strand
GGGGAAACTGCAAACGTGTAAGTTTAACTTTTCTATCTCATCCTGAAGCTCTTTAAATCCTAAAATGAAATTTTCGGTCCTATGTTCGAATCTTATTTCAGCCACAGCAGTTCGGTCTTTCGGAATTTCTGTTATTGAAAGTATATGCACATCTTAGTTTCAAGATGTATCATCTGTGAAAATTTGAAGAAAATTCGACCTAAATGGCGGCTGTAGGGGCGCGAACACCATTTTTCACTATTTTTAGCTGTGACGTCACATGACGTAATGGGGTTTGCAGAAGATGCTTTTTGTTCAAAATCGATACTTTACTGTCATAACTTGAAATTTTCATTATTCTGAACAACTGGCATCATGTCGAAATCATTGCCCTAAAATGAAAATTAAGAAGTATGCTTATGACGTCAACATGACGTCATATGACTTTCAGGACTCAAAAATATTGTAGATATTCTGCAGAACTGCAAACTGTGTAAGTTCCAACTTTCTATCCCCATCCAGAAGCCTTTAATCCTAAATGAAGTTTTCGGTCCTATGTTCGAATCTTATTTCAGCCACAGAACTTCGGTCTTTCGGAATTTCGGTTAGTTGACAGGATATGCACACCTTAGTTTCAAGATGTACCATCTGTGAAAATTTGAAGAAAATCCGACCATAAATGACGGCTGTAGAGCGTGAACACCATTTTTCACTATTTTTAGCTGTGACGTCATGTGACGTCATAGGGTGCTGAAGATGCTTTTGTTCAAAAGCGCATACTTTACTTTCATAACTCTGAAATTTTCATTATTCTGAACAACTGGCATCATGTTGAAATCATTGCACTAAAATAAAAATTAAGAAGTATGCCTATGACGTCACATGACGTCATATGACGTCAGAACTCAAAATATATGTAGAAATTCTGCAGAACTGCAAACTGTGTAAGTTCCAACTTTCTATCTCATCCTGAAGCTCTTTAATCCTAAAATGAAATTTTCGGTCCTTTGTTCGAATCTTATTTCCGCCACAGAACTTCGGTCTTTCGGAATTTCGGTTAGCTGACAGGATATGCACACCTTAGTTTTAAGATGTACCATCTGAGAAAATTTGAAGAAAATCCGACCATAAATGACGGCTGTAGAGCGCGAACACCATTTTTCACTATTTTTAGCTGTGACGTCATGTGACGTCATAAGGTGCTGAAGATGCGTTGGTTCAAAAGCGCATCCTTTACTATCATAACTCTGAAATTTTCATTATTCTGAACAACTGGCATCATGTTGAAATCATTGCCCTAAAATGAAAATTAAGAAGTATGCCTATGACGTCACATGACGTCATATGACGTCAGGACTCAAAATATATGTAGAAATTCTGCAGAACTGTAAACTGTGTAAGCTCCGACTTTCTATCTCATCCTGAAGCTCTTTAATCCTAAAATGAAATTTTCGGTCCTTTGTTCGAATCTTATTTCCGCCACAGAACTTCGGTCTTTCGGAGTTTCGGTTAGCTGACAGGATATGCACACCTTAGTTTCAAGATGTACCATCTGTGAAAATTTGAAGAAAATCCGATCATAAATGACGGCTGTAGAGCGCGAACACCATTTTTCACTATTTTTAGCTGTGACGTCATGTGACGTCAAAAGGTGCTGAAGATGCTTTTGTTCAAAAGCGCATACTTTACTATCATAACTCTGAAATTTTCATTATTCTGAACAACTGGCATCATGTCGAAATCATTGCCCTAATATGAAAATTAAGAAGTATGCTTATGACGTCATATGACGTCATATGAAGTTCCGACTCCAAAAATTTGTAGAAATTTTGCACAACTGCAAACTGTGTAAGTTTCATCTTTCTATCTCATCCTGAAGCTCTTTAATCCTAAAATGAAATTTTCGGTCCTATGTTCGAATCTTATTTCAGCCACAGAACTTCGGTCTTTCGGAATTTCGGTTAGCTGACAGGATATGCACGCCTTTGATTCAAGATGTACCATCTGTGAAAATTTGAAGAAAATTCGACCATAAATGGCGGCTATAGAGCGCGAACACCATTTTTCACTATTTTTAGCTGTGACGTCATGTGACGTCATAGGGTGCTGAAGATGCTTTTGTTCAAAAGCGCATACTTTACTTTCATAACTCTGAAATTTTCATTATTCTGAACAACTGGCATCATGTCAAAATCATTGCCCTAAAATGAAAATTAAGAAGTATGCTTATGACGTCACATGACGTCATATGACGTTCTGACTGAAAATATTTGTAGAAATTCTGCAGAACTGCAAACTGTGTAAGTTTCAACTTTCTATCTCATCCTGAAGCTCTTTAATCCTAAAATGAAATTTTCGGACCTATGTTCGAATCTTATTTCAGCCACAGAACTTCGGTCTTTCGGAATTTCGGTTAGCTGACAGGATATGCACACCTTTCATTCAAGATGTACCATCTGTGAAAATTTGAAGAAAATCCGACCATAAATGACGGCTGTAGAGCGCGAACACCATTTTTCACTATTTTTAGCTGTGACGTCATGTGACGTCATAGGGTGCTGAAAATCATTGAAATCAAAATTTCCTCACGTGACTAATAAGCCATAAAAATTTCATCGTCCTAGGTCCATTGCAACATATTAAAATAAGCGTTTAGTTAGGAAGAAGAAAAGAATAACTAGACTTCTTTTGTTCTGGACAAAAGAAAGGGCTTTCTGCACTGCACACCATGTCAAACCTGATCATACTTTTTGAGTTTTCTGAAATACACCGTCTTCAAAAATTGAAGAAAATCCGTCCCGAATTGATAGCTGTAGAGTGCAAACATAAATAAATAGCAGAGGAAATCTGTGATGTCATATAATATAATTTAAATTTTAACGTCATTGCATTCAAAAGGGAATATGTTTCTTTGTTTTCAGTTATAATTTTAATTTTAAAGTGACAATGACAAAGTGAAATCTAGCTTTTTTCAATATTAAAAGGGGCATAACTCCTGACCTAATATCAATTTTAATTTAGACTGGGACAAAAATGTAGGCCTCTAGAGTATTCACAAGATTTTTCTAAGATTTGACTAGGTGACCTAGTTTTTGTTCTCATGTGTTTTAACCTAATTAGACAAACATCCTGAACAAATCTTTTGAAGATTGGGCTAAAACTGTGGCCTCTAGAGAGTTCACAACGTTTTGATAAGATTTGACCTGATGACCTAGTTTTTGACCCCACATTACCCATTTCGAACTCATCCAAGATATGTAGACAAACACCCTGATCATTTTTAATGAAGATTGGGCTAAAACTGTGGCCTCGCAAAGATTTTCCCTGGTGACCTAGTTTTTGACCCCACATGACTCAATTTCGAACTCATCCGAGATATCATGTAGACAGACATCCTGACCAAGATTCATGAAGATTGGGTTTAAACTGTGGCCTCTAGAGTGTTCACAAGGTTTTTCTAAGATTTGACCTGGTGACCTAGTTTTTGGCCCCACATGACCCAATTTCGAACTCATCCGAGATATCATATAGTCAAACATCCTTACCAACTTTCATGACGATTGGGTTAAAACTGTGGCCTCTAGATTGTTCAGAAGGTTTTTCTAAGATTTGAGTTGGTGACGTAGTTTTTGACCCCACATGACCCAATTTCAAACTCATCCAAGACATCATGCAAACAAACATCCTGACCAAGACTCATGAAGATTGGGCCAAAACTGTGGCCTGTAGACTGTTCACAAGGTTTTTCTAAGATTTGACCTGGCGACCTAGTTTTTGACCCCACATGACCCAATTTCGAACTTCTCTGAGATATCATGTAGACAATCATTCTGACCAAGTTTCATGAAGATTGGCCTAAAACTGTGGCCTGTAGAGTGTTCACAATGTTTTTCTAAGATTTAACCTGGTGACCTAGTTTTTGACCCCACATGACCCAATTTCAAACTCGTCCGAGATATCATATAGACAAACATCCTGACCAAGATTCATGAAGATTGGGCCAAAGCTGTGGCCTCTAGAGTGTTCACAATGTGTTTCTAAATTTTTAACTAGTGACCTATTTTTTGACCCCACATGACCCAATTTCGAACTCATCCGAGATATTATGTAGACAAACATCCTGACCAAGTTTCATGAAGATTGGGACAAAACTGTGGCCTCTAGAGTGTTCACAAGCAATTGTTGACGACGGACGACTGACGACGCACGACGCACGACGGACAAAAGGCAACCAGAAAAGCTCACCCGAGCACAAGTGCTCAGGTGAGCTAAAAAGAAAGGCCTTTATATTTCCAACATTTCACGTGTTTTATATTTCAACTTTTCTGTTACGTGCTCTAAGATATAGAAAGTTATTTTTCAAAGAAACGGCAAAAAAATCGGCAAAACGATGTTCATGTCTATTATTGCCCTTCGACAAATAACTTTATAATTAATGGTCCGATCATTAAAATCTGCATACCATTAGAACCGCATTGCATCACGCTAATAATACTGTTCTTTATGTTATTTTCAAAAATTAATAGTTTCTAGAAAAAAAAAACAATCAAAAGATAGGGACTAACTGCAGAAATGCATAAAAGAACGGTTTAAATGAATTCTTATTTCTCATCTAACTTCCTTATAGGATATCCGATGTCCAATTTTCAAACGCAAGGTACCATTAGAAAAGCCTTTTAATTTCCAACATTTCACGTGTTTCATGTTTCAACTTTTCTATTACGGGCTCTGAGATATAGAAAGTTATTTTTAAAGAAAACGGCAAAAATCGGCAAAAAGATGTTCATGTCTATTATTGCCTTTCGACAAATAGCTTAATAATTTATGGTCCGATCATTAAAATCTGCATATCATTAGAACCACATTGCATCATGCAAAAAAAAAAATGTATGTTATTTTTAAAAAATCATTAGTTTCTTCGAAAAAAAAGGAATCAAGTGATCGGGACGTACTGCGGGAGTGCATGAAAGAACGGTTTTACTGCATTCTTAGTTTTCATGTAACTTCCTTATATTAAGTCCAATTTTAAAAAGCTAGGTACCGTTAGAAAGGTCTTTTCATTTCCCACAATTCCTTCGCTTCATAATTTATGTATCTTTAAACACTTTGTAGCTACGGGCGTTTAAACCTTGAGCATACGGCAAAAATCGGGGATAAATATGTTCATATCGTTTTGTTTTTCAATATAACTTAATGAATATTAGGTCAATCTTTAAAATTTAAACACCAAAAGAACGGCCGGGCATCGATCTACAAATTATATTCATACTCTTATTAACAAAAATCAATAATTATCGAGATATAAGTAGTTAAGTGCGCTTAGGGTTGCAGCATTTTTGTTTTTCTGCAATAACTCAACTGATTCAACCCCGATCTTCAAAAACTATATATCGTCTGAAAGGCATTTTAAAGCACTACAAATTATACGCATAGTGTCTCGATAAAATATTTTTCGTTTTTGAGATATTTAAGGCCGAAGAAAAAACCGATAATTGACATGTGACCTTGACCTTAGCTATTTTCCGGAAGTGGAAGTGACTGATGACAATAAGAGGCTATGTTGCACCTTCAGTGAAAATTTTATGCAAATCGGTCAAAAACTTTGTCTTCCAGTGCTAAAAAACCGTATATTTTGGATATAAAATTTGATAACGCGTCATGACGTCATTTTACGTCATACGACGTCAATCTTCTCAGAACTTAAAGAAATCAATAGGACACATATTCTGTCCAAATTTCATGTTTCTAGCTTATCTGAGTGCTTCGTAATACATCAATACATTTTCTGGTCCAAAGTTCGAAACTTGGTTCAGCCATAGATCCTTGATCTTTTCAAATATTGCAAAACGTATATAATCCTGCACAACAAGAACATAATATATACATTCTGTGAAAAAATCTAGTAAATCGGTCCAATCATGACGGCTGTAGAGCGCGTACAAGCTTTTGTAGCTTTTTTCAGCCCTGACGTCATGTGACGTCACATGAAGAAATAAATTATGTCGATCAAAAGCACCAAAGTCACTGTGTATACTATTAAAATTTCATGCTGCTAGCTCATCGGCAACATGTTTTAATTTGAACCTCAAAAGGAAGAAAAAAGTAGAATAATAATAATAACTAGATTTCATTCGTTGATACGAATGATAGGACTTTCTGCTAACATTGAAAACTATAAAGATTAATTCCGTTAGAAAGAATATATTTTTTTTTTTGGTTTCATGCATGAACTTTTTGAAATAAGCCATATTCCAAAAATAAACAAGTAACAGGGATTTGAAGTTCAGTAGAATTTAGTATTCCGTATATATAAGAAAAAATATGTTTTGTATGTATGGAGTACTATTATTTTCAGAATTTCATTTTAAATTACTGAACTTCAAATCCCTGTGATATTTATTTCAATTCTAAAACACACACTCACAGACAGGTGAATTTATATCTAAGTCTTTAAATAATTTATTTTACAACAAGAAAATTAGCAAGAAACAGCTGATTTCTCCATACTGCCTGGTTTTTTTTTTCTTTCAACGCCCGAATAGTCAGCCCTTTAATAATTTAAATTTAACGGTTTGACAGATTGCGGGAAAATAATCGTAATATCGCTGACCAATTTCGCAGCGTAAAAATCCGAATCATCCCGAAATGTACTGCGCTGCTGGTCCAGGTTGTTGTCCTTTTCTCGGATTCGCATATATTTCAAACAAATAAACATTCAAAGGAGGATTATTTTCACGACAATTTTGTATATTTCGATAGAGAAATATATATTTGAGTGATTCCGTATGTTAACTTCATAGATTTATTTGAATGATTTGAAAAAACGGAGTTGAAGCGAGTCGATCCCTGAAAAGATGTCCACCCTTATTGATAGTGTATGTACAGTGTGTGTGTGTGTGTGTGGTGTGTGTGTATGGGAGCAAGTCCCTGTGGCCTAGGTCACACATTCAGGATTTTTACTGCCGTCCTTGATAGGACCATTCCCGATTAAAATGTGTCAAAAGTCTGATCAAGATCCTGTGATTCGTGGCTGGAAATTCAAACTTTTATTAAAATTTGTAAAAAACATTTATTTAATCACGACAACAATCAGATATTGTTCAGGAGGCGTCCCGATCCAGCCGTTTCCAGCAGAATTCGTCCCGATTATCCGTTCTCAATCCGATTCTGATCCGATACAGCAGAATTTGTCACGACATAGTCACGATTGTAATCCGACTAGACAAAATCGGCTGAGTTTCCCGAATGTTACGGGACGCACCTAACTGTCAGGAGTGCTTGGCCGACCTCTCCGGACCATTCCCGATCCGTAGGACTCTGTTACGAACATATACGACTGCGTTCAGACAATGATAGGACATTGAGGATAGTAATCCGACTTTTTCGCTTTTCGTGTCGTAGCGCTGTCTGATCTCAAACGGGAGCCATAATCGACACTGTGTGAACGCCGCATTACAGACAAATTAGCTTGCAGCGTCTTGAACGGATGACATGTGTTGATCATTTTGTTTCAAACGTCTACACTTATACACGCTCATGGTATCTCAAGCTGGCAATTAAATTACATTGTACTATAACATATATTTTCACATAGGTTATCATTTATCATAAATTTGGAATATAGCTTGTACAACATTTATCGATAGATGCAACAATAAAGTCGGGAAATTGCAATGTTTCAACAACGGTCTAAATGACATGTGTCAAAACGCTCAAAGGATTATGGGTAACACAATGCTGCAACTGATATTCATAAGTAACGTAAATAAAATGATTTGACAAAACATTAAATCATTGTCAACACTTGTTTAATTTGTTTGTTTGTTTGTTCGGTTTAACGTCCCACCGACAGTATTTCAGTCATTTGGAGACGATGTCTACTTAATGCAGTTATAGTGCTGCCACACTGCAGTATCACGTCGTAGACATGTGGCATGATATCACACCCAGTCACATTAGCCTGATACCGGGCCAACCAGTCCTGCAACTACCCTTATATGCTAAGTGTCAAGCAAGGGAGCTATAACAGTACCATTTTTTACGACTTTGGTATCGAACCCACGACCTCCCGCTCTCGAGGCGGACGCTCTAAACACTCGGCCACCGGGAACGGTACACCTGTTTAGCTAGTAATATCAATATGATATAAGTAAAAGGTTTTTTTTTCAATTTATATGACTAATACATATCTGTAAACTTACATTTTCCGAAAATGCTTCAATTAAGGTGAAAGCGAAAGTAGGATATTTTATGAAAATTCTTACAAATGGCTTTAAATTCGTATTTTTTATGTAACTTCCTTATTTCTTGATCAATTTCAAAACTCTAGGTGCCAAAATAATCGTCTTAAAATTCTCTACATCTCACTTGCTTAATGTAAAACTTATTTCTAATGGTTCTTAAGATATAAGTCGTAAAATTCTGACATGACGGCAAAATCGCTGAAATTCTATATGTTTAAATTTTTATTTTTGATGTTTCTTCCTTATACTTTGATCAATTTCAAAACTTAAGGTACCAAAATAATCGTCTTAAAATTCTCTACATCTCATTCGCTGAATGTGTTGACTTATTTCATATGGGTTTTAAGATATAAGCCTTAAATCTACATACGCAAAATCGCTGAAATTCTAATGTTTAAATTTTATTTTTGATGTCTTCTTATACTTGATCAATTTCAAAACTTTAGGTACCAAAATAATCGTCTTAAAATTCTCTATAGTTCACACGCTTTATCTATAGGAATATTTTTAATACTTTTTGAGATACAAGCTCTTAAACCTCTTGAAAAATGAAAAAATCACCAAAGCTATATGCACGAATTTCGTTTTTCCCCATTACTCCATGAATCTTAGGTCAATCATTAAACTTTAAGCATCAAAAGAACGGCCAAACATTGCTCTACAAATAATATTCATCATCATATTTTCAAAAATCAAAGAATTTCGAGATATAAACTGTTAAACACACTGAGGGTTACCGAATTTTGTTTTTTCCGCCATAACTCAACCGATTCAACCCCGATCATCAAAAACTAAATATCATCTGAAAGGTCTTTCTAAGCACTACAAATTATACGCATAGTGTCTCGATAGAATATTTACCGTTTTTGAGATATTTAAGGCCGAAGAAAAACCCGATAATTGATATATGACCTTGACCTTTGGGATTTTCCGGAAACGGAAGTGACATGGCTCTATAGATTCTAATACTGCATCTTCAGACAAAATTTCAAGCAAATCATACAAAAAATAAAGCCTACAGGGCTTAAAAACCGTTAAGTTTTAATACGAAAGTTTTAAGAGCATTATGACGTCATGTGACGTCATATCACGTTCATCTTTTCAAAATGTATAGAAGATCTGGAAACTAATATTCAGCCTAAATCTCAGCTTTCTAGCTTTTCTAGAAGCGATTTTATACGCATTTGAAATTTGACGTCATAGGTTCGAATCTTGGATTCGCCATAAAACATTTGCCTTTTCGAATTTGGAAAAACGGACACCGGGATGCACAACTAGAGCCTAACATACACATTCTGTGAAATTTTGATGAAAATCGATCCAGAAATAATGGCTGTAGACCGCGTACAAACTTTTTCACCTGACGTCAAATCTGACGTTATATGACGTCATATGAATATACAATTCATTGCATCCGAAAGCTCATGGTTTGAAATATATGCCATAAAATTTTCATTGTTCTCAGTCAATGGCAATACCTCGAAATTAACACAAATATAAGAGGAAGAAAAAAAGAATAAGAAGAAGAAGAATAATAAAAAAACAGTACAAACCCAATATGACTTTCTGCCTGTAGGCAGAAAGTCCTAATAAGAAAAAACATAACAAACCCAAAAGGTCTTTCTGCTTGAGGCAGAAAGCCCTAAACAAACCCAATAGGACTTTCTGCTTTAGGCAGAAAGTCCTAATAATAAACAGAACAAACCCAATAGTCTTTCTGCTTTAGGCAGAAAGTCCTAATAATAAAAATAACAAACCCAATAGGACTTTCTGCTTTAGGCAGAAAGTCCTAATAATAAACATTCTTAAAAGTAAAAAGTAAAAGGATATGAAATTCCAGCCATTAACTTGCTTTTGTATGGCCATAACTTAAATAAACTTTGAAAAATATAACCGTTTAACGTGGAGGATATGGCCAAAGTAACTGACTATTTTTATAATCTATGTTACAAATCAAATTTATTTAAAATGCTTACACTTCGAATTTCATCCTGTAATAATTGCCGAAGACCGCGTAAAAGCTTGTGTAGACAGCGTCAAGTTTGATGTCATGTGACGTCATAGGCATAAGAAAATCAATGAAATGAAATATTAAGTATCTTGAATATATCAAGTAATTTTTTCATGCTCCTTACAACTTTGCAACATATAGAAATTAACGCGTAGATATATTAACATTCTTTTTGACCTTATGATGTCAAATGACATTAATCCTCACAGAATATGAATAAGTCTCAAAGACTAATATTCAGTCCAAATATCAACTTTCTAAATCATCTGGAAGCGATTTTTTATATGTATTTGACGTCAATGGTTCGAAACTTGGATTCGCCATAGAACCATTGCTTTTTCGAATTTGTAAAAAGGGACCCGGGATACACATATAGAGCGTAACATATACATTCTGTGAAATTTTGATGAAAATCGGTCCAAAAATAATGGCTGTACATCGCGTAAAACCTTTTTGTCCTGACGTCAAATCTTACGTGATATAACGTCACATTAATATGAATTACATTGCATTCTAAAGCACATGGATTGATGTACATACCATTAGATTTCCATGGTCCTGGGAAGTAAACAACATATTTAAATTAACGCGTATATATCAGAAATTATTTTTGACCTTATGACGTCATAAGACGTCATGTGACGTTCATCTTCATAGAATGTAAAGCACCCTTGGAGACTTATATACTATCCAAATATAATATTATATTTCTAACTCATCTGGAAACGATTTTATACGTATTTGAAATTTGACGTCAATGGTTCGAATTTTGGATCCGCCATAAAACCTTTGCATTTTCGAATTTGGAAAAACGGACACCGGAATGTACAACTAGACTTTAACATACACATTCTGTGAAATATTAATGAAAATCGGCCCAGAAATAATGGCTGTAGACCGCGTACAAACATTTTTAGACGACGTCAAGTTTGACGTCAAAACACGTCATAGTCAAATAAAAATTATTGAAATGGAAAAATTTTTATCTTAAGCATATGCTATTAAATTTTCAAGGTGCTCGGACGTAAACAACATATAAAAATTAACACATAAATATTAGAAATTACCTTTCACCTCATGACGTCATATGACGTCATATAACGTATATCTTCAGAGAATGTAAAGTAACCCTTGAGATTTATATTCTGTCCAAATATCATCTTTCTAGCTCATTTGTAAGCGATTTTATACGCATTTTAAATTTGACGTCAATGGTTCGAATCTTGGATTCGCCAAAGAACTATTGCATTTTCGAATTTTCAAAAGCGGACACCGGAAGGCACAACTAGAGCCTAACATACGCATTCTGTGAAATATTGATGAAAATCGGCCCAGAAATAATGGCTGTAGACCGCGTACAAACATTTTTAGACGACGTCAAGTTTGACGTCAAAGCACGTCATAGTCAAATGAAAATTATTGAAATGCAAACAGTTCTATCTGAAGCATATGCTATTAAATTTTCAAGGTGCTCGAACTTGTACAACATATAAAAATTAACACGTAAATATTAGAAATTACCTTTCACCTCATGACGTCATATGACGTCATATGACGTTCATCTTCAGAGAATGTAAAGTAACCCTTGAGACTTATATTCTGTCCAAATATCATCTTTCTAGCTCATTTGTAAGCGATTTTATACGCATTTGAAATTTGACGTCAATGGTTCGAATCTTGGATTCGCCATAGAACCATTGCCTTTTCGAATTTTGAAAAACGGACACCGGAAGGCACAACTAGAGCCTAACATACACATTCTGTGAAATATTGATGAAAATCGGTCCAGAAATAATGGCTTTAGACCTCGTACAAACTTTTTCACCTGACGTCAAATCTGACGTTATATGACGTCATATAAATATGATATTCATTGCATCCGGAAGCTCATGGTTTGAAATATATGCCATAAAATTTTCATTGTTCTGAGTCAATGGCAACATATCGAAATTAACACAAATATAAGAGGAAGAAAAAAAGAATAATAAGAAGAAGAATAACTAGATTTCGTTTGCACGGCAAACGATAGGAGTTTCTGCAAACCGCTTAAAACTCAATCAAACTGAAAATTATTAATACGGAATACGCAGAAAATATTAGGTATCTAGAGTGTAACCTATACATTCTTTGAAAATGTTCAAAAAATTCATCAATTTATAATGTTTTAATATAATTGCATATGAAAATTCAGCATATTTAATATATATCCCCTAAATTTTTTGTAGTTCTGGACCATTGGGATCACACTGAATTTTCTTGCACCAGAAATGAAAACAAATAATAACCCCATGATGTCAAATGACGTCCGGCCTATGAAAATCTGAAGAAAACCTTTAAAATTACAATATGTGTGAATTTCAGCTTTTTATCTCATATGGAGTACTCATTCTGATTAAAGTCATCTCCTATATAAACGCTACATAAGACTGTAGGAAGATCGTGTACTTTAGTCAGATTGTACTAAATTTTATTTCGAGGTCACATTTTTTTAAAACTTGGTTTCACCACAGAACCTCGGTCCTTTCAATATTTTGGAAACGAAAGTAAGGATGCACAACAAAATCCTAACTTATACCTTCTGTGAATTTACTAGAAAATCCATTCAAAAATAAATTCTACAGAGCGCGTACAAACGTTTTAACAGACGTCAAATCTAGCGTCTATGATGTCATATGATATGCTAGTTGTCTTTAACTACAGAATATACCCAGTTGGCAGAAGTTATCGGGCCAATATAGCACTGATATCGGCACCTATGTCTGCACTGTGGATGATTAATACCTCCACAAAATGCTTTGATACAGGAGAAGCCAGACTCCAGGCAGAGCATAGATAAGCACTTGTATACATAGTAGATTATATATGATAGCAATCAATAAGTAAATAAAGTCATTTTTAAAGTGGATAGAGAATCAGTTATGGTTATTTGGCACAGCAGTATAAAAGTGTAGTCACAGTTCTTAGACATTGCACTTCTCTTAGTCGCCATCTGTTTACATTTTATGTTTCAAGTAAATACCATGTATAATATTCAAGTTAATGTTGAGACAAGAAAAAAAAGCTATTTAACAAAGGGAGATAATTAAACAAGAGGGCCATGATGGCTCTGAATCGCTCACCTGATTATAAATGAGCAACATATGTTGGATTTTTCATATTGACCTACTTTTTGACCCCACATGACCCACTTTTGAATTTGTCCAAGATTTTATGGAAACAGACATTCTGACTAAGTTTCATGAAGATATGGCCAAATATGTGGCCTCTAGAGTGTTAACAAGGTTTTTCTAAGATTTGAACTCATGACCTACTTTTTGACCCCACATGGCCCAAATTCAAACTTGTCCAAGATTTTATGGAAAGAAACATTCTGACCAAGTTTCATGAAGATTGGGCCAAAAATATGGCCTCTAGAGTGTTAACAAGGTTTTTATAAGACTTGACCTCGTGACCTACTTTTTGACCCCACATGCCCAATTTCAACTTGTCCAAGATTTTATGGAAGAAAAATTCTGACCAAGTTTCTGAGGATTGGCCAAAAATTGGCCTCTACAGTGTTAACAAGGTTTTTATAAGACTTGACCTTGTGACCTACTTTTTGACCCCACATGACCCAATTTCGAACTTGTCAAAGATTTTATGGAGAGAAACATTTTGACCAAGTTTCCTGAGGATTGGGCTAAATATGTGGCCTCTAGAGTGTAAACAAGGTTTTTTAAGATTTGACCTGTGACCTTCTTTTTGACCCCCATGACCCATTTCGAACTTGTCCAAGATTTTATTGAGACAAACATTCTGACCAAGTTTCATGAAGATTGGCCTAAAAATATGGCCTCTAGATTGTTAACAAGCCAAATTGTTGACGACGCACGACGGACGAAGGGCCATCACAAAAGCTCACCTTTGAGCCCATTGTGCTCAGGTGAGCTTAAAATGGGACCAGGTAGAGTTACAGTACTTGGACACTGCAGTTTTCCTAGTTGCCATCAGATTCTGGTTACATTTTAAATTTCAAGTCAATACATTGTATAATATTTGAGCAATGTTCCGGACAAGAAAAACAAAATTAACCAAAGGGAGATAATGCAAAAATGAAACCAGGGCAATAATTGAAACAACTCAAGTGAAATTTATGACATGCACCTATCCACCTGATTATCAATTCACACACATTTGAACCGAGTTGGTTAAGAAATGTAGTTCGCATCACAAGATATTTAAAGTCAAATCAGGGGCAATAACTCCGTAATCCTCGTGGGAACGAAGTGAATTTTGCGTCTTGTGCATCTACTGCTAATGAAGGACATTTTTTGCAAAGTATTAGATGAATCAGACTGAAATTGAAAGAGGAATTCACTGGACAAGACATTTCAAGTTGATTCAGGGGCAATAACATCGTAATCCTTGTGGGAATGAAGTGAAATTTGCGTCTTGCACATTTAGTTCTTCTGTCAGGGGTCAAGATAAGCTGCGTATTTGCGTAATTACACAAATAAAATAGATAAAATCCCAATTCTTTTAAAATTCTAGCGTATCAAAAAGCAATTAAAATTAGATTACTCAAATATCCAAAATATTAAAGCGTACTGGCATGCAACATTTTGAAACCGAGTGATGTTTACAAATACTCGAATATGTTTGACTGGTTACTTGCGAATCCACAAAATAGTCTTCAAACGATTTCCGGTAATTTCCTACTTTGGGTTCCATTCAAGTAAAACATAAATCCAGTCTGTCTTATTTGTTCATCTGACGCTTTTCTATTTGTTTGCTCTTTTCTATTTGTTTGCTTCAAATATGGTTACATAAGGCAGGAAGAAACGGGTAAACGTTTAAAAACAACACTGAGTAGATACCTAGCACTGCAAACCAAACATCAGGCATTTGTGTCACAATAATTGACGATCTGGAAGTTGAGATAGATTTGATAGCATCCAATTCCATGTTAACCAGTAAATAATTTGTTTTAATTCAACATTTAAAAGTGCTAAATCTTTGGATCAGGAAGATCAAATATGATTGAATGTTTTTGTTTTATTTAATTGCTGAGGAGCTAATGATAAATCCTGCATATGATAATTGTTAAACTGACATTGTTGCATACAAGAACAGCAGGCATATATACCAGTAAGAACATGTACTGTTATTTCAATTCCAAAATTAAGTTGATGAAAAAAAAGCAATTGACTTAAATTTGATGGAGTAACCATATTTTCATTACTCAATTAAAATTGTGAAAACCCAATTCCTTGAAAAATTGATGAGTAAATACCCAATTGACCTCAAACCTTCTCTGTAGCCCTGTTCTGATAAATATCTATGCCAAGTATTAGGTGAAATGGCTGAAAGTACCGGACAAGATTTTGCTTAAATACCGCATGACCGACTGATCAACCAACCGACTGACCAACCAACCCACCAACAGGGTGATTCTCTTCCATTTGTGCTGGTATACAGGGGTTTTCATTTCAAAACAAAAATAAATCAAAAAAAACCTAGTATCATATTAATTAATATAAAATCTTAAGGTTTTAAGAACAGGGTTGCTTGCAAAACTGTTCTAAGGAAGCGCACATTTTGGATTTGACAACAGTTTGGGGCTATATTAAGAAATTTTTTATTTATAGATTTCCCTCTTTTTTACTATACACAGAGAAAAAAGTCCAAAATTTATTTTCTCTCTTAACACTTTATGGTGACAATTTTCATGTTTATTTCAGACTCAGAACGATTGCGATTAAAACTAAATAAAAAATGTATTGAAAATAGATGCTGGAGATATTGTATTTAATAAACTGTAATGAAAACAGATAATAATTATGCAGAAGGCAAATTCCCAATTCATGCTTAGATATTTCGAACCATAACTGGCTTGAAATTCCAGCAATAGCCGACAATATATAAATTGAAGGTTTGAGTCCCAGTCTTTTTTTTTTCCTTTTGTTTTTTTACAGCTAATTGTTTTTTTTTAATTTCTTTTGCAATATTAAGTATACATATTTTTGCCATAATGAAAATCAGTAATTCAAGTACATGTGTGCGTAAATATATAAAACACTAAGTTACATGTAAATCAGATCTCTCTCGAGGACACACACTTTAAAAATTAAAATTATGTGCGTCTCCTCGGACACATGAATATTTCATACATTGAAACTCAAATTATCATGGTTAATGATTTGTCTTAACCGTTTACTCAGTTCAACTTCATAATGGTTTCATAATGGGTTTTCCCCATGCACTTGCGACTAGCCTGTTGATGTGCAACATGCTTTTATTTGCCAACATATCATAATCCCTACTGGGACCTATGTTTACATGCACTGAAATACACACGCGTGTGTATATATTCTCCAAGTACATGATTGAAATCCTTTGCTATTATATAATCTTAACGGAGCTGTATTTCAATAGAGATTAGACTGTTTCGTTATATTTTGGAGTAAACTTAGTTCATGTAAATTTTAACACCAATGAACTAGCAGTATAATAGGACATTTGTTAAGTAAAGATGACCTGTAATTTGATGGTTGTCGCATTACGACAGAATAATTATGTTCAAAATCAAAACCTACAAGATGTAAAAAAGAAAGACCAATGCTGTTTTGGGTTAAACATTATTTCAAATTGCCTACACATACCATCTTTTCTACATCTGTTCAGCATTCTTGTCCTATTTTTTGATAAACAAAAATAAACAAATTTAAAAAAGAATTTTACCATATAAGAATATATAAGAAAAAATGAATTCAGGTTTTGAAAAACACAATAATGTAATGCCCAAGCATTACTAATTTTTCTTACCTTTGTATTTGTCTTTGGGTTGGATCAATTTGTATCTGCTATTTGCAGCGTCTCTGACAAATCACATAAATTTTGACAGTTGACTGACTTGTCTGCCAGCAAACTAGCCAAATTAATGCATTACGCCAGGAATATTCTCTTCACCTCCGTGTCACATTTGCAATCTGTCTCGATGTAAACATGCCATGTACTGATGTAGGCTACAGTAATCCATATGTGTAATGTCTGTATTTAGATTTTCAGTATGATTTAGATGTAATTTCCAGCTTGATTCACTTTTACAAGTTATAATTAAGGTTTATGCCAAGTAAATCCGTTTGATTATTGGTAGAACATAGTATTTTTAAAAGTTTTAATCTGCAAACCCCCTTTTACACGAGGGCGACCATTTTGTTTACATCTTGGGTAGCTCTGTGTACTGTACTGTAATGTACTAGGGTATACTATATTGATAAAGAATAGAATTGAAACACCATTAAATTATTGTCATCACTTGTTTAGCTAGTAATATCAATATGATATTAGTAAAAAGTTTATTTTGCAATTTATATGACTAATACATATCTGTGAACTTATATTTTCCGAAAATGCTTCAATTAAGGTGAAAGCGAAAGTAGGATATTTTTCGAATATTCTACAATAGGGTTTAAATTCCTATTTTTGATGTTACTTCCTTATACTTAAATCAATTTTAAAACTCTAAGTACCAAAGTAATCGTCTTAAAATTGTCTACATCTAACTCGCTTAATGTGAGCCCTTATTTCGAAGAGTTTTAAGATATTAGCCGTAAAACTTTGACAACACGGCAGAATCGCTGAAATTCTACATGTTTAGATTCTTATTTTGGATGTAACTTCCTTATACTTTGATCAATTTCAAAACTTAAGGTACCAAAATAATTCTCTACATTTCAGATGCTTTATGTTTAGGAATATTTTTAATACTTTTTGAGATACAAGCTTTTAAACCTCTTGAAGAATGAAAAAATCACCAAAGCTATATGCACGAATTTCGTTTTTTCCCCATAACTCCAGGAATCTTTGGCCAACATTAAACTTTAAGCACAAAAAACGGTCAAAATTGCTCTACAAATGATATTCATCATCATATTTTCAAAAATCAAAGGTTTTCGAGATATAAACTGTTAAACACACTGGGGGTTACCAAATTTTCATTTTTCCGCCATAACTCAACTGATTCAACCCCGATCATCAAAAACTAAATATCTTCTGAAAGGTCTTTCCAAGCACTACAAATTATACGCATAGTGTCTCGATAGAATATTTACCGTTTTCGAGATATTTAAGGCCGAAGAAAAAGCCGATAATTGATATATGACCTTGACCTTTGGGATTTTCCGGAAACGGAAGTGACATGGCTCCATAGAATCTAATACTGCATCTTCAGACAAAATTTCAAGCAAATCATATAAAAAGTAAAGCCTACAGGGCTTAAAAACCGTTAAGTTTATATACGAAAGTTTTATTAGCATTATGACGTCATGTGACGTCATATGGCGTTCATCTTTTCAGAATATAAAGAAGACCTAGAGACTAATATTCAGTCTAAATATCACCTTTCTAGCTCTTCTGGGAGCGATTTTATACGAATTTGAAATTTGATGTCATTAGTTCGAATTTTGGATTCGCCATAAAACATTTGCCTTTTCGAATTTGGAAAAAGGGACACCGGGATGCACAACTAGAGCCTAACATACACATTCTGTGCAATTTTGATGAAAATCGGTCCAGAAATAATGGCTGTAGACCGCGTACAATCTTTTTCACCCGACGTCAAATCTGACGTCATATGACGTCATATGAATATGAAATTCATTGCATCCGAAAGCTCATGGTTTGAAATATACGCCATAAAATTTTCATTGTTCTGAGTCAATGGTTACACCTCGAAATTAACACAAATATAAGAGGAAGAAAAAAAGAATAATAATAAGAAGAAGAAGAATAAGAACTAGATTTCATTCGTTGATACGAATGATAGGACTTTCTGCTACATTTGTTAAAATAATAATAAACAAATGACGTCACGTGACGTCATATGACGTTTATTTTCACATAATTGTTAAGACACCCAGAGACCTACTAACTGACAAAATTTCAACTTTCTATCTCAAATAGGACAGTTTTTATAAGCATTTAAATATTGACGTCATTGGTTCGAATCTTGGATCCGCCATATATGCTTGGACTTTTCGAATTTTGAAAAACGGACACCGGTATACACAATAAGAACGTAATATACACATTCTGTGAAAATTTGATGAAAATCGGTTCATAAACAATGGCTCTGGACCGCGTACAATCTTTTGTTGCATATTTCAAGTGTGACGTCATATGACATCATAGGCATATGAAAATCATAGAAATCAAAATATCAGCGTTTGAAGCATGTGTCATTAAATTTTTCCCTTCAACAATTTCAACATATAGAAATATTCTTGTTAATATTAGAAATACATTATCATATAATGACGTCACGTGACGTCATATGACATTTATTTTCACAAAATGTTTAAAACTTCTAGAGACCTATATACTGACTAAATATCAACTTTCTATCTTAAATAGGACAGATTTTATAAGCATTTAAAAATTTACGACCTTGGTTCGAATCTTGGATTCGCTATAGAACCATGGACTTTTCGAATTTTGAAAAACGGACACCGGGATGCACAACTAGAACTTAATATACACATTCTGTGAAAATTTGATGAAAATTGGTTCATAAACAATGGCTGTAGACCGCGTACAAACTTTTGTTGCATATTTCAAGTGTGACGTCATATGACGTCATAGGCATAGGAAAATCATAGAAATCAAAATTTCAGCCTTTGAAGCATGTGTCAGTAAATTTTCATTGCCCTTCGACAATTTCAACATATAGAAATATTCTTGTTAATATTAGAAATACATTATCATATAATGACGTCACGTGACGTCATATGACATTTATTTTCACAAAATGTTTAAAACTTCTAGAGACCTATATACTGACTAAATATCAACTTTCTATCTTAAATAGGACAGATTTTATAAGCATTTAAAAATTTACGACCTTGGTTCGAATCTTGGATTCGCTATAGAACCATGGACTTTTCGAATTTTGAAAAACGGACACCGGGATGCACAACTAGAGCCTAACATACATATTCTGTGAAATTTTGATGAAAATCGGTCCAGAAATAATGGCTGTAGACCGCGTACAAACTTTTTCACCTGACGTCAAATCTGACGTTATTATGACGTCGTATGAATATAAAATTCATTGCATCCGAAAGCTCATGGTTTGAAATATATGCCTTAAAATTTTCATTGTTCTGAGTCAATGGCAACACCTCGAAATTAACACAAATATAAGAGGAAGAAAAAAAGAATAAGAAGAAGAAGAACTAGATGTCATTCGTCTAAACGAATGATAGGACTTTCTGCAACCTGTATTAATGCAAAAAGCAGGAGATAGAAGTTTCATGTAATGACTCACCTCTGGTAGTATTTCATGTTCATGCTGAACAATTGACATTATTTTCCGCGAAAAATAAGCGATTAGTTACGAAGAAAAAAAGAAGTAGTAGTAGTATGTTTATGACGTCATATGACGTCACCACTCAAAATATATTAAGAAATTATGCAGGACTGCAAACTGTGTAAGTTTCAACTTTCTATCTCATTCCGAAGTTCTTTAACCCTAAAATGAAATTTTTGGTCCTATGTTCGAATCTTACTTCAGCCACAATACTTCGGTTTTTCGGAATTATGGTTAGCTGACATAATATTCACACCTTAGTTTCAAGATGTACCATCTCTGAAAATTTGATGAAAATCTGATAATAAATGGCGGCTGCAGAGCATAAAAACAATTTCTCACTATTTTTAGCTCTGACGTCACATGACGTCATAGGGTGCTAAAGATTATTTTGTTCAAAAGCGAATACCTTACTGTCATATCTCTGAAATTTTCATCATTCTGAACAACTGGCATCATGTCGAAATCATTGCCCTAAAATGAAAATTATGAAGTATGCTTATGACGTCACATGACGTCATTTAACGTCACGACTCAAAATATATGTAGAAATTATGCGGAACTGCAAACTGTGTAAGTTTCAACTTTCAATCTAATCCTGAAGCTCTTTAATCCTAAAATGAAATTTTCGGTCCTATGTTCGAATCTTATTTCAGCCACAGAACTTCGGTCTTTCGGAATTTCGGTTAGCTGGCAGGATGTGCACACTTTAGTTTTAAGGTGTACCATCTGGGAAAATTTGAAGAAAATCCGACCATAAATGACGGCTATAGAGCGCGAAAACCATTTTCAACTATTTTTAGCTCTGACGTCACATGACGTCAAAGGGTGCTGAAGATGCTTTTGTTCAAACGCGCATACGTTACTGTCATAACTCTAAAATTTTCATTATTCTGAACAACTGGCATCATGTCGAAATCATTGCCCTAAAATGAAAATTATTAAGTATGCTTATGACGTCACGAGTCAAAATATATGTAGAAATTCTGCAGAACGGCAAACTGTGTAAGTTTCAACCTTCTATCTCATCCTGAAGCTCTTTAATCCTAAAATGAAATTTTCGGTCCTATGTTCGAATCTTATTTCAGCCACAGAACTTCGGTCTTTCGGAATTTCAATTAGCTTACAGGATATGCACACCTTAGTTTCAAGATGTACCATCTGTGAAAATTTGAAGAAAATCCGACCATAAATGGCGGCTGTAGAGCGTGAACACCATTTTTCACTATTTTTAGCTCTGACGTCATATGACGACATAGGGTGCTGAAGATGCTTTTGTTCAAAAGCGCTTACTTTACTGTCATAACTCTGAAATTTTCATTATTCTGAACAACTGGCATCATGTCGAAATTATTGCCCTAAAATAAAAATTAAGAAGTATGCTTATGACGTCACATGACGTCATATGACGTCACGAATCAAAATATATGTAGAAATTCTGCAGAACTGCAAACTGTGTAAGTTTCAACTTTCTATCTCATCCTGAAGCTCTTTAATCCTAAAATAAAATTTTCGGTCCTATGTTCGAATGTTATTTCAGCCACAGAACTTCGGTCTTTCGGTTAGCTGACAAGATATGCACACCTTAGTTTCAAGATGTACCATCTGTGAAAATTTGAAGAAAATCCGACTATAAATGACGGCTGTAGAGCGCAAACACCATTTTTCACTATTTTTAGCTGTGACGTCATGTGACGTCATAGGCTGCTGACAATCATTGAAAACAAAATTTCCTTACGTGACTAATAACCCATAAAAATTTCATGGTCCTAGGACTATTGCAACATATTAAAATAGCGTTTAGTTAGGAAGAAGAAAAGAATAATAATAATAAAAAAATGACGTCACGTGAAGTCATACGACGTTTTTTTCCCAAATAATTGTTAGACACCCAGAGACCTACTAACTGACAAAATTTTAACTTTCTATCTCAAATAGGACAGTTTTTTATAAGCATTTAAAAATTGACGTCCTTGGTTCGAATCTTGGATCCGCCATAGATGCTTGGACTTTTCGAATTTTGAAAAACGGAGACGGGTATACACAATAAGAACGTAATATACACATTCTGTGAAAATTTGATAAAAATCGGCCCATTAATAATGGCTCTGGACCGTGTACAAACTTTTGTAGTTAATTTCAAATGTGACGTCATATGACGTCATAGGCTTCTGAAAATAATTTAAATCGAAATTTCAGCATCTGAATCATTTGTCATTAAATTTTCATTGCCCTTCGACAATTTCAACATATAGAAATATTCTTGTTAATATTAGAAATACATTATCATATAATGACGTCACGTGACGTCATATGACATTTATTTTCAAAAAAATGTTTAAAACTTCTAGAGCCCTATATACTGACTAAATATCAACTTTCTATCTGAAATAGGACAGATTTCATAAGCATTTAAAAATTTACAACCTTGGTCCGAATCTTGGATTCGCTATAGAACCATGGACTTTTCGAATTTGGAAAAACGGACACAGGGATGCACAACTGAGCCTAACATACACATTCTGTGAAATTTTGATGAAAATCGGTCCAGAAATAATGGCTGTAGACCGCGTACAAACTTTTTCACCTGACGTCAAATCTGACGTTATATGACGTCATATGAATATAAAATTCATTGCATCCGAAAGCTCATGGTTTGAATATATGCCATAAAATTTTCATTGTTCTGAGTCAATGCAACACCTCGAAATTAACACAAATATAAGAGAAGAAAAAAGAATAAGAAGAAGAAGAATAACTAAAAAAACAGTACAAACCCAATATGACTTTCTGCCTGTAGGCAGAAAGTCTATAATAAAAAACAGTACAAACCCATATGACTTTCTGCCTGTAGGCAGAAAGTCCTAATAACTAGATGTCATTCGTGAAAAACGAATGATAGACTTTCTGCAAGCTGTGTAATGCAAAAAGCAGGAATAGAAGTTTCATGTAATGATTCACCTCTGGTAGTATTTCATGTTCATGCTAAACAATTGACATTATATTCCGAAATTAGTGCAAATGATAAGAACTTAGTATTAGTCTGTGACGTAACATGATGTTATATGACGTCAGGACATGACTGCAAACTTGATTTCTAGTTTAAAGGTCTATGTTCGAATCTTGCTTCAGCCACAATACTTCGGTTTTTCGGAATTAAGGTTAGCTGACAAAATATTCACACCTTAGTTTCAAGATGTACCGTCTGTAAAAAATTTGAAGAAAATCTGATCACAAATGGCGGCTGTAGAGCGCGAATACCATTTTCACTATTTTAGCTTCTGACGTCACGTGACGTCATAGGGTGCTGAAAATGCGTTGCTCAAAAGCGCACACTTTACTGCAATAACTCTGAAATTTTCATTATCTGAACAACTGGCATCATGTCGAAATCATTGCCCCAAATTAAAATTAAGTGGTATGCTTATGACGTCCAATGACGTCACGATTCAAAATATTTGTAGAAATGCTGCAGAACTGCAAACTGTGTAAGTTTCAACTTTCTATCTCATCCTGAAATCTTCAATCCTAAAAAGAATTTTTTTGGGCCTAGTTCGAATCTTAAATTTTGCACAGAACTTCGGTTTTCGGAATTTCGGTTAGCTGGCGGATATGCACACCTAGTTTCAAGGTGTACCCCTCTGTGAAAATTTGAAGAAAATCCGACCATAAACGGGGGGTGTAGAGCGCGAACACCATGTTTCAAAATTTTTTGCTCTGAGTCACAGGAGTCTAGGGTGCTGAGATGTTTTGTTCAAAAGCTCATACTTTACTGTCATAACACTGAAATTTTCATTTTCTGAAAAAACTGACATCATGTCGAAATCATTGCCCAAAAAATGAAAATTAAGAAGTATGCTTATGACGTCACTGAGACATTTGACGTCACGATCAAATATATTAAGAAATTTGCGAACTGCAAACTGTGTAAGTTTCAACTTTATATCTCATCTGAAGCTCTTTAATCCTAAAATGAAATGTTCGGTCCCATGTTTTGAATCTTATTTTAGCCCCAGAAATTGGTCTTTTGGAATTTCGGTTAGCTGACAGGATATGCACACCTTAGTTTCAAGATGTAAAATCGTGAAATTTTAAGAAAAATCCCACCATAAATGGCGGCTGTAGAGCGTGAACACATTTTTCACTATTTTTAGCTCTAACGTCACATGACGTATATGGTGCTGAAATGTTTTTTCTCAAAATGATACTTTACTGTTATAATCTGAAATTTTCCTTATTTGAACAACTGCATCATGTCGAAATCATTTTCCTAAAATAAAAAAATTTAAAAAAAGTTTCTTATGACGTCCCCGACTCAAAAAATTTTGTAGAAATTCTGCAGAACTGCAAACTGTGTTTAATTTCAACTTTCATCCTTTGAAGCTCTTTTTATTTCCCAAAATGAAATTTTCGGTCCTATTTCGAATCTTATTTCACCCCAGAAAATTCGTCTTCGGAATTTCGGTTTTGCTTAAAGGAATACATTTCTTTGTTTCAAGATATACCTCTGTGAAAATTGAAGAAAATTCGACCATAAATGGCGCTGTAGAGCGTGAACACCATTTTTCACTATTTTTTGCTTGACTCACATGCGTCATAGGGTGCTGAAGATGCGTTTTTTTCAAAAGCGCATTATTTCTGTCATAACTCTGAAATTTTCTTTATTCTGAACAACTGGCATCATGTCAAAATCATGCCCCAAATTAAAAATAAGATTATGCTTATGACGTCACATGACGTCATTGACGTCCGACTAAAATATTTTAAGAAATTTGAGAACTACAAGCTGTGTAAGTTTCAACTTCTTTTCTCCTGAAGCTTTTTAAAATCCAAATAAAATTTTCGGTATGTTCGAATCTTATTTAAGCCCAAAACTTCGGTCTTTCGGAATTTCGGTTAGCGAAAGGATTGCATCTTGTTTCAAGAAAACCATCTGTTGAAAATTTGAAGAAACTTCGACCTAATTGCGGCTGTAGAGCGTGAACACCATTTTCACTTTTTTAAGCTTGACGTCACATGACGTATAGGGTGCTGAAGATGTTTTTTTTCAAAGCGCATCATTTTGTCTAACTCTGAAATTTTCATTATTTGAACCAACTGGCATCATGTCGAAATCTTTGCTTTAAAGAAAATTCAGTGTATGCTTATGAGTCACAGGAAGTATATGACGTCACGACTCAAATATATTAGAAATTTGAAGAACTGCAATCTTTAAGTTTCAACTTTCTATTTATCCTAAAGTCTTTAATGCTAAAATGAAATTTTCGGTCTATGTTCGAATCTTTTTTTTGCCACAGAACTTCGGTCTTTCGAATTTCGGTTAGCTGACAGGATATGTACCCTTTTTCAAGGTGTACCATTTGTGAAAATTTTAGAAAATGACAAAAAATGACGGCTGTAGAGCGCGAACACCATTTTTCATATTTTTAGCTGTGATTTTATGTGAGTCATAGCGTGCTGAAAATCTTTGAAATCAAAATTTCCCAGTGACTATAACCATAAAAATTTCATCGTCCGGGGGATATTGCAACATATTGAAATAAGCGTTTTGAGGAAGAAGAAAAGAATAATAATAATAAAAAAATGAGTCACGTGACGTCATTGACGTTTTTTTCACATAATTGTTAAGACTCCCAGAGCTACAACTGACAAAATTTTCAACTTTCTTTTCCAATAGGACAGTTTTTATAAGCATTTAAAATTGACGTCCTTGGTTCGAATCTTGGATCGCCATAGATGCTTGGACTTTTTCGAATTTTAAAAAAACCCGGACCCCGGGTTATACACAATAAGAAGTAATATACACATTCTGGGGAAAATTTGATGGAAATCGGCCCATTATAATGGCTCTGGACCGTGTACAAACTTTCGTAGTCAATTTAAAAATGTGCGTAAATTATGACGTCATAGGCTTTGAAAATTATTGAAATCGAATTTCAGTGTCTGAATCTTTTGTCATTAAATTTTATTGCCCTTCGACAATTCATATATAGAAATACTCTTGTTAATATTAGAATACATTATCATTAAATGACGTCACGTGACGTCAATGACATTTATTTTCACAAATGTTTAAGACTCTTAGGGACCTATATATGACCAAAATATCACTTTTCTATCTCAAAAGGACCGATTTTATAAGCTTTTAAAAAATTTTTCGCCTTGGTTCGAATCTTGGAATCGCTATAGAACCATGGACTTTTCGATTTTGAAAAACGGACAACGAGAGCACAACTAGAACTTAATATACCATTCTGTGAAAATTTGATGAAAATCGGCCCTTAATAAGGCTCTGGACCGTGTACAAACTTTCGTAGTAAATTTCAAATGTGAGTAAAATGACGTCATAGGCTTCTGAAAATCTTTAAAATGAAATTACGCTTTGAAGCATCCCGGCTTTTTAATTTTTTCATGCCTTCAAAATTTAAGTTTAAAAAATAATCTTGTTAGAATTAGAAATTCATTTTCATAAAAAATGACGTCACGTGCGTCATATGACATTTATTTTCACAAAAAATGTTTAAGACTCCCAAACCTATATACTGACCCAATATCATCTTTCTATTCAAATAGGCCCGATTTATAAGAATTTAAAAATTTTACGACCTTGGTTCGAATCTTGGAATCGCTTTTAGAACCTTGGACTTTTCGAATTTTGAAAAACGGACACCGGGATGCACAACTAGAACTTAATATACACATTCTGTGAAAATTTGATAAAAATCGGTTCATAAACAATGGCTGTAGCCCGCGTACAAACTTTTGTTGCATATTTCCATTTGTGACGTCATATGACGTCATAGAGATATAAAAAATCATAGAAATCAAAATTTCAGCGTTTGAAGCATGTGTCTTTAAATTTTCATTGCCTTTCGACAATTCAACATATAGAAATATTCTTGTTAATATTAGAAATACATTATCATATAATGACGTCACGTGACGTCATATGACCAATATTTTCAAAAAATTTTTTAAAAACTTCAGAGTCCTATATACTGACTAATATCAACTTTCCTTTCTTAAATAGGACAGATTTTATAAGCATTTAAAAATTTACGACCTTGGTTCGAATCTTGGATTCCCTATAGAACCATGGATTTTCGAATTTTGAAAAAGGGGACCCCGGGGATGCACAACTAGAACTTAATGTACACAATCTGTGAAAATTTGATGAAAATGGGTTCACAAACAATGGCTGTAGACCGCGTACAAACTTTTGTAGCATATTTCAAATGTGACGTCATATGACGTCATAGGCATATGAAAATCATAGAAATCAAAATTTCCTGACGTGGCTAATAAGTCATAAAAATTTCTCGTCCTAGGAGTATTGCAACATAGAAAAATAAGCGTTTAGTTAGGAAGAAAAAAAGAATAAAAATAACTAGTTTTCATTTGCACGGCAAACGAAAGGACTTTCTGCAAACCTTTAAAAATCTCAATCAAACTGAAAATTATTGATATGGAATACGCAGAAAATTAGGTTTCTGGGACGAATTCATCAATTCGCATATTTAACATATGCTATTATATTTTTGTAATTCTGGACCATTGGGATCACATTGAATTTATTGCACCAAATGTGAAAACATATTATAATCCCATTACGTCAAATGACGTCTGTCTATGGAAATCTATAGAAACGTTTTGAATTAAAAACATGTGTGAAATTAAGCTTTTTACCTTAAATAGGAATTCCGAGGTCATATTTTCAAAACTTTGTTTCACCACAGAACCTCGTCTTTTCAATATTTTGAAAAAAGAAAGTAAGGATGCCCAACAAAATCCTTGCTTTTTCAAAAATTTTGGTAAAACGGAGACGGAATGGCACATCTAAAGCGTAACAAAACACATTCTGTGAAATTTTGATGAAAATCCGTCCTGAAATAATGGCTGTTAACAACATATTTGAATTAACGCATATATATCAGAAATTTTTTTTGTCCTTATGACGTCATCTGACGCAAATGACGTTCATCTTCATAGAATGTAAAGCAGACATGGAGACTTATATACTACCCAAATATAAGCTTTCTAATCATCTGGAAGCGATTTTACAAGCATTTTAAATATGACGTCAAAAGTTCGAATCTTGGATTCGCCAAAAATCATTACCTTTTCGAATTTTTAAAAAACGGACACGGGGATGCACAACGAGAGCCTAACATACACATTCTGTGAAATTTTGATGAAAATCGGTCCAGAAATAATGGCTGTAGGGGCCGCGTACAAAAAATTTTAAGGCGACGTCAGGTTTAACGTCAAGACACGTCATAGGCAAATGAAAATCATTGAAATGCAAACTGTTCTATCAGAAGCTTAAGCTATTGGATTTTCAAGGTTCTCGGACGTTTCAACATATAGAATTTAACACGTAATATTTAGAAATTTCTTTTCACCTCATGACGTCATATGACGTCATACGACATTCGTCTTCTGGAATATAGAGGAAACCTAAAAGCTTATATCCCGTCTAAATATCATTTTTCTAGTCATCTGGAAGCGATTTTATACGCATTTTTAAATTTGACGTCAATGGTTCGAATCTTTCACTCGCCATAGAACCATTGCCTTTTTAATTTTTAAAAACGGACACCGGAAGGGACAACTAGGGGCCTAACATACACATTCTGTGAAATTTTGGTGAAAATCGGCCCAGAAAAAATGGCTGTAGACAGCGTACAAATATTTTAAGACGACGTCAAGTTTGACGTCAAAACACGACATAGACAAATGGAAAATATTGAAATGAAAAATGTTTTTTTCGGAAGCTTAAGCTATTAAATTTTTAAGGTGCTCGGACGTTTTCAACATATAAAAATTAACATGTAAAATTTAGAAATTACTTTTCACCTCATGACGTCATATGACGTCATACGCATTCATCTTCTAAGAATATAAAGGAAACCTAATGCTTATATCCTGTCCAAATTCATCTTTCTAGCTCATCTGGAAGCGATTTATACGCATTTGAAATTTGACGTCAATGGTTCGAATCTTTGACTCGCCATAGAACCATTGCTTTTTTAAATTTTGAAAAACGGACACCGGAAGGCACAACTAGACCTAACATACACATTTCTGTGAAATTTTTTATGAAAATCGGCCCAGAAATAATGGGTGTAGACCGCGTACAACCTTTTTCACCTGACGTCAAATCTGACGTTATATGACGTCATATGAATATGAAATTCATTGTATTCGAAAGCTCGTGGTTTGAAAATATGCCATAAAATTTTCCCTTGTTCTGGGCCATTGGCAACACATCGAAATTAACACAAATACAAGAGGAAGAAAAAAAGAATAAGAAGAATAAGAATAATAAAAAACATAAAAAACCCAATAGGACTTTTTTGCCGAAAGGGCAGAAAGTCCTAATAATAAGAAGAAGAAGAAGAATAAACAGTACAAACCCAATAGGACTTTCTGCTTTAGGCAGAAAGTCCTAATAATAAGAAGAAGAAGAATAAACATAACAAACCCAATAGGACTTTCTGCCGAAAGGGCAGAAAGTCCTAATAATAATAATAAATAGATGTCATTCGTGAAAACGAATGATAGGACTTTCTGCAAGCTTGTTAATGCAAAAAAGCAGGAGATAGAAGTTTCATGTAATGATCACCTCTGGTAGTATTTATGTTCATGCTGAACAATTGAAATTTTATTCCAAAATTAGTGCAAATGAGAAGAACTAAGTATTAGTCTGTGACGTCACTGACGTCATATGACGTCATAACTCTAAACATATGTAGAAATTCTGCAGAACTGCAAACTGTTTAAGTTTCAACCTTCTATCTCATCCTGAAGCTCTCTAATCCTAAAATGAAATTTTCGGTCCAATGTTCGAATCTTATTTCAGCCACACAACTTCGGTCTTTCGGAATTTGGGTTAGTGACAGGATATGCACATTTAAACTTTCAAGATGTACCATCTGTGAAAATTTGAAGAAAATCCGACCATAAATGGCGGCTGTAGAGCGTGAACACCATTTTTCACTATTTTTAGTCTGACGTCACATGACGTCAGTGTGCTAAAGATGCTTTTTTAAAAAGGGCTACTTTTACTGTCATAACTCGAAATTTCGTTATTTGAAACAACTGGCATATGTCAAAATCATTGCCCTAAAATGAAAATTAAGAATATGTTTTATGACGTCACAAGACGTCATATGACGTCAAAACTCAAGATATATGTAGAAATTCTGCAGAAATGCAAACTGTGTAAGTTTAAACCCTTCTATCTCATCCTGAAGCTCTGTAATCCTAAAATAAAATTTTTTTGGTCCTTGTTCGAATCTTTTTTCACCCACGAACTTCAGTCTTTTGGAAGTTTGGTTAGCTGACGGAATGCACATCTGAGTTTCAAAATGTACCTCGTGAAAATTTGAAGAAAATCTGACATAAATGACGGCTGTAGAGTGCGAACCACCATTTTTCATTATTTTTGCTGTGACGTCATGTGACGTCATAGGGTGCTAAAGATGCTTTTGTTCAAAAGCCCATACCTTGCTTTTAACTCTGAAATTTTCATTATTCTGAACAACTGGCTCATGTCGAAATCATTGCCCAAAAATGAATTTTAAAGAAGTATGCTTATGACGTCACTGACGTCATATAAAGTCACGACTCAAAATTTTGTAGAAATTCTGCAGAACTGCAAACTGGTAAGTTTCAACTTTTATCTCACCTGCAGCTTTTTAATTCTAAAATGAAATTTTCGGCCTTGTTCGAATCTTTTTTTCAGCCACAGAACTTCGGTCTTTCGGAATTTCGGTTGCTGACAAGATATGCACCCCTTTTGATTCAAGAGGTACCATCTGTAAAAATTTTGAAGAAAATCCGACCAAAAAATGACGGTGTAGAGCTTGAACACCATTTTTCACTATTTTTAGCTGTGACGTCATGTAAACGTAATAGGGGCTGAAGATGCTTTTGTTCAAAAGCCCCATACTTTGCTTTCATAACTCTAAAAATTTTCATTACTCTGAACAACTGGCATCATGTTGAAATCATTGCCCTAAAATGAAAATTAAGAAGTATGCTTAGGACGTCACATGACGTATATGACGTCACGACTCAAAATATTTGTAGAAATTCTGCAGAACTGAAAAACTGTTTAAGTTTCAACTTTCATCTCATCCCTGAAGCTCTTTTTCCTAAAATAAAATTTTTTCGGCCCTATGTTCGTCTTATTTCAGCCACAAAAAACTTCGGTCTTTCGGAATTTCGGTTTAGCTGAAGGATATGCACACCTTTGATTCAATATGTACCATCTGTGAAAATTTGAAGAAAATCCGACCATAAATGACGGTGTAGATCGGCGAACACCATTTTTCATATTTTTACTGGGGACGTCATGTGACGTCATAGCGTGCTAAAAAATCATTGAATAAAAATTTCCTCACGTGACTAATAAGCCATAAAAATTTCATCGTCCTGGAAACTATTGCAAATATAAAAAAAAAGCGTTTAGTTAGGAAGAAGAAAAAAAATAAAAATAAATAGATTTCTTCGTTGATACGATGATAGGACTTTCTGCAACATTTTGGGAAAAGTAAAGTTAATACCGTTAGAAAGAATATATATTAATTTCCTTTCTTTTAAATTTTTTTTTTCGCTGGCTTCTCATGCATGAACTTGTGAAGTAAGCCATATGTCGAAAATAAATAAATCTTTATTTTGATATCGCTTTCTTATAACTTGACCAATTTTAATTAGGACTTTCTGCCTAAAGCAGAAAGTCCTATTGGGTTTGTACTGTTTATTCTTCTTCTTATTATTTTTCTGCCCTTTCGGCAGAAAGTCCTATTGGGTTTGTACTGTTTATTTATTAGTCACGTGAGGAAATTTTGATTTCTATGATTTTCATATACCTATGACGTCATATGACGTCACACTTGAAATTGCTACAAAGGTTTGTACGCGGTCTACAGCCATTGTTTGTGAACCCATTTTCATCAAATTTTCCAGATTGTGTATATTAAGTTCTAGTTGTGCATCCCGGGATCCGTTTTTTTAAATTCGAAAAGTCCATGGTTCTATAGCGAATCCAAGATTCGAACCAAGGTCGAAAAATTTTTTAAAAGCTTATAAAATCTGTCCTATTTAAGATACAAAGTTGATTTTTATTCAGAATATAGGTCTCTAGAAGTTTTTTAAAAAATTTTGTGAAAATAAATGTCATATGACGTCCGTGACGTCATTATATGATAATGATTTCTAATATTAACAAGAATATTTCTATATGTTGAAATTGTCGAAGGGCAATGAAAATTTAATGACACATGCTTTAAACGCTTAAAAATTTTTAATTTCTATGATTTTCATATGCCTATGGCGTCATATGACGTCCCCACTTGAAATATGCAACAAAAGTTTTGTACGCAGTCTACAGCCATTGTTTATGAACCGATTTTCATCAAATTTTCACAGAATGTGTATATTAAGTTCTTGTTGTGCATCACGGTATCCGTTTTTCAAAAATTTGAAAAGTCCAAGGTTTTTATAGCGATTCCAAGATTCGAACCAAAGGGCGTAAATATTCAAATTCTTATAAAACGGTCCTATTTGAGATACAAAGATGATATTGGGTCAGTATATAAGTCTCTTGGAGTCTTAAACATTTTGTGAAAATAAATGTCATATGACGTCACGTGACGTCATTATATGATAATGAATTTTCTAATTCTAACAAGATTATTTCTATAGTTGAAATTTTCGAAGGGCAATAAACATTTAATGCCGCATGCTTTAGATGCGAAATTTCGATCTCAATGATTTTCAGAAGCCTATGACGTCATATGACGTCCCCATTTGAAATTTACTACGAAAGTTTGTACACGGTCCAGAGCCATTATTAATGGGCCGATTTTCATCAAATTTTCACAGAATGTGTATATTAAGTTCTAGTTGTGCATCTCGGTGTCCGTTTTTCAAAATTCGAAAAGTCCAAGGTCTATAGCGAATTAAAGATTCAAACCAAGGTCGTAAATATTTAAATGCTTATAAAATCGGTCCTATTTGAGTAGAAAGTGATATTTGGTCAGTATTTTAGGTCTCAAGAGTCTTAAACTTTTTGTAAAAATTAACGTCATATGACGTTACGTGACGTCATTATATGATAATGTATTTCAAATATTAACAAGAGTATTTCTATATGTTGAAATTGTCGAAGGCAATGAAAATTTAATGACAAATGATTCAGACGCGGAAATTTCGATTTCAAGATTTTCAGAAGCCTAGGGACGTCATATGACGTCAGAGCAAAAAACTATTGAAAAATGGTGTTCGCGCTCTACAGTCGCCATTTATGGTCGGATTTTCTTAAAAATTTTCACAGATGGTACACCTTGAAACTGAGGGGTAGATATCATGCCAGCTTACCAAAATTTCCCGAAAAACCGAAGTTCTGTGGCTGAAGTAAGATTCGAACTAGGACCAAAAATTTCATTTAGGATTGAAGAGCTTCAGGATGAGATAGAAAGTTGAAACTTCCCACAGTTTGCAGTTCTGCAGCATTTCTTAATATATTTTGAGTCGTGACGTCAGAGGACGTCATAAGCATACCACTTAATTTTAATTTGGGCAATGATTTCGACATGATGCCAGTTGTTCAGAATAATGAAAATTTCAGAGTTATTGCAGTAAAGTATGCTCTTTTGAGCAACAGCATTTTCAGCACCCTATGACGTCACGTGACGCCCAGACCCTAAACATAGTGAAAAATGGTGTTCACGCTCTACAGCCGCCATTTATGATCAGTTTTTCTTCAAATTTTTACAGATGGTACATCTTAAAACTAAGGTGTGAATATTTTGTCAGCTAACCTTAATTCCGAAAAACCAAGTATTGGGGCTGAAGTAAGATTCGAACATTAGGACCAAAAATTTCATTTTAGGGTTAAAGAACTTGGGGATGAGATAGAAAGTTGAAACTTACACAGTTTGCAGTTCTGCAGAATTTCTTAATATATTTTGAGTCGTGACGTCATAGGGACGTCATAAGCATACTACTACTACTGCTACTTATTTTTTTTCTTCGTAACTAAACGCTTATTTTCGCGGAATATAATGTCAATTGTTCAGCATGAACATGAAATATACCAGAGGTGAGTCATTACATGAAACTTCTATCTCCTGCATTTTGCATTAACACAGGTTGCAGAAAGTCCTATCATTCGTTTAGACGAATGACAAACTAGTTATTATTATTCTTTTTTTCTTCCTAACTAAACGCTTATTTTTCTATGTTGCAATAATCATAGAACGATGAAATTTTTATGGCTTATTAGTCACGTGAGGAAATTTTGATTTCTATGATTTTCATATGTCTATGACGTCATATGACGTCACAATTGACTATGCTACAAAAGTTTGTAAACTGTCCAGAGCCATTATTAATGGACTGATTTTCATCAAATTTTCACAGAAAGTGTATATTAATTCTAGTTGTGCATCCAGGTGTCCGTTTTTCAAAATTCGAAAGTCCAAGGTTCTATAGCGATTCCAAGATTCGAACCAAGGTCGTAAATTTTTAAATGCTTATAAAATCGGTCCTAAATTTTAGATGAAAGATGATTTTGGTCGTATATAGGTCTCTAAGAGTCTTAAACATTTTGTGAAAATAAACGTCATATGACGTCACGTGACGTCATTAATGAAATGTATTTCTAATATTAACAAGAGTATTTCTATATGTTGAAATTGTCGAAGGGCAATGAAAATTTAATGACAAATGATTCAGACACTGAAAATTTGATTTCAGTGATTACCATAAGCCTATGACGTCATATGACGTCACTTTGAAATTGACTACGAAAGTTTGTACCGGTCCAGAGCCATTATTAATGGGCCGATTTTCATCAAATTTTCACAGAATGTGTATATTTTAAATTCTAGTTGTGCATCCAGGGGTCCTTTTTTCAAAATTCGAAAAGTCCAACGTTTTATAGCGATTCCAAGATTCGAACCAAGGTCGTAAAATTTTTAAATTCTTATAAAATCGGTCCTATTTGAGATAGAAAGATGATATTTGGTCAGTATATAGGTCTCTGGGAGTCTTAAACATTTTTGTGAAAATAAATGTCATATGACGTCACGTGACGTCATTATATGATAATGAATTTTTAATTCTAACAAGATTATTTCTTAAGTTGAAATTTCGAAGGGCAATGAAAATTTAATGACACATGCTTCAGATGCTGAAATTTTGATTTCAATTGATTATCAGAAGCCTATGACGTCATATGACGTCACATTTGAAATTGACTTTTCGAAAAATTTGTACACGGTCCAAAACCATTTTTAAATGGGCCGATTTTCATCAAATTTTCACAGAATGTGTTATTAAGTTTCTCGTTGTGAATCTCGGTGTCCTTTTTTCAAAACGCGAAAGTCCAGGTTCTATAGCGAATTCAAGATTCGAACCAAGGTCGTAAATTTTTAAATGCTTATAAAATCGGTCCTATTTCAGTATAAAAGTGGTATTTGGTCAGTATATAGGTCTCTAAGAGTCTTAAACATTTTGTGAAAGTAAACGTCATATGACGTCACGTGACGTCATTATATGATAATGTATTTCTAATATTAACAAGAGTATTTCTATATGTTAAAATTGTCAAAGGGGCAATGAAAATTTATTGACAAATGATTCAGACGCTGAAATTTCGATATCCAGATTTTCCAAAGCCTAGACGTCATATGACGTCACATTTGAAATTGACTACGAAAGTTTTTACACGATCCAGAGCCATTATTAATGGGCCGATTTTAAATATTTTCACAGAATGTGTATATTACGTTCTTATTGTGTATACCGGTGTCCGTTTTTCAAAATTCGAAAAGCCCAAGCATCTAGGCGGATCCAGATTCGAACCAAGGACGTGAATTTTAAAATGCTTAAAAAAACTGTCCTATTTCATAGAAAGTTAAAAATTTTGTCAGTTAGTAGGTCTCTGGGTGTCTTAACAATTATGTGAAAAAAAACGTCATATGAGGTCACGTGACTTCATTTTACATATATTTATTATTATTATTCTTTCTTTCTTCCTTACTACACGATTATTTTTCTATGTTGCAATAATCCTAGGACGATGAAATTTTTATGGCTTATTAGTCACGTGAGGAAATTTGATTTCTAGAATTTCATATGTCATATGACGTCAAAATTTGACATATGCTACAAAAGTTTGTACGCAGTCTACAGCCATTATTGATGAACCGTTTTTTCATCAAATTTTCACAGAATGTGTATATTAAGTTCTAGTTGTGCATCCGGTGTCCTTTTTTCAAAACTCGAAAAGTCCAAGGTTCTATAGCGATTCCCAGATTCGAACCAAGGTCGTAATTTTTTTAAATGTTTAAATAAAATGGTCCTTTTTGAGATATTTGGTTGATATTTGGTCAGTATAAGTCTCTGTGAGTCTTAACGATTTTGTTAAAAGAACGTAATGACGTCATATGACGTCTTTACATGAAAATGTTTTTCTAATATTAACAAGAATATTTCTCTATGTTGAAATTATTGAATGGCAAGGAAATTTAATGACATATGCTTCAGATGCTGAAATTTCGATTTCAATGATTAACATAGGCTTATGCGTCATGTGACGTCAAAATTGAAATTGACTCTGAAAGTTTGTACACCGCCCAGATCCATTATTTATGGGCCGATTTTCATCAAATTTTCACGAATATGAATATTAGGTTCTTATTGTGTATCCCTGTGTCCGTTTTTCAAGATTTGGAAGAAGACAACGTCAAAATCCATTCAAGCATAACATCTTACCAGATGAGCTAGGATACTGATATTTAGATAGCATGTGTAAAAGGATCAAAGTGACCCAGTCGCTCAAGTTTGACTCAGTGTCGCAGAAAGTCCTATCTTTTGTCAGAACAAAAAAAACATCTAGTTGTTGTTGTTGTTATATTGGGGTTTACCGTCGCTGTGATAGTATTTCAATCATATAGAGACGTCCAGCTAATTACAGGGGGAGGAAGACCCCGGTTTCACAGAGATACGCTGATATAACCACCGACCTACCGCAAGCCAGCTGGAAGGCTTCCTCACATGAAAAATCCGAAGTCCCTACCGGAATTCGAACCCACAGCGGTGAGGGGCGAGAGATTCCAAGTTTAATATTCTAGCTACCAAAATAAATGTCCTGAAAATCCCTACAATTCAATTTGTGCATATTTGGGTCTAGTTTTTATAGGTTTTCAAAATATAAGCAATTAAACTTAAACCTATTAATTCTGCATATCAAAAATTTTTTTTGTTTTAATTTCGTGTACAGTCGAGGGAATAAAACCGTAAATGCTACCATGCAATAGATTCGTCGACGCGTGTACCTCGTGAGTTAAATTTCAATAATGCTTGTACATACGATGGAGACGACTGTATTCGTTATAGTTAGTTTTTTATTTAAAAGAGAATTTAACAGTTAAGAAGCCAGAACGAGCATAGCGGTGACGGCTTCTTAACTGTTAAAAATTCTCTCTTAGTGTTTGAAATTATTTTACTAGTATTGTCCAATGAAATCATTCCATTTTTTCAAAATTTTGTTTCCATTTAAATCATTAATCGGCATCAACTTTTTCACTAAACACTATTCCGCTAAATCAACTGATCAATTTAAACCAGCTTCAAGCACCTTCACTGCGCATGTGCGTCAAGATGTGTCGAGAAGCGGAGCTTTATTTTGTTCACCAAAATAGGGCTAAGACCACAATTACCTGCCTTGGTTACTATATGTAAGTTTCATCTTTCTGTGGGCATCCTGAGGTTCCTTAATCCTAAATGAAATTTTCGGTCCATGTTCGAATCTGATTTCAGCCACAGAACTTCGGGCTTTCGGAATTTCGCTTAGCTGACAGGATATGCACACCTTAGTTTCAAGATGTACCCGTGAAAAATTTTAAGAAAATCCGACCAAAATGACGGCTGTAGAGCGCGAACACCATTTTTCACTATTTTTCACTATTTTTAGCTCTGACGTCATATGACGTCATAGGGTGCTGAAGATGCTTTTGTTCAAAAAGGGCATACTTTACTTTCATTTAAATCTGAAATTTTCATTATTCTGAACAACTGGCATCATGTCGAAATCATTGCCCTAATATGAAAATTAAGAAGTATGCTTATGACGTCACATGACGTCATTTGACGTCCCGACTCAAAATATTTGTAGAAATTCTGCAGAACTGTAAACTGTGTAAGTTTCAACTTTCTATCCATCCTGAAGCTCTTTAATCCTAAAATGAATTTTCGGTCCTATGTTCGAATCTTATTTCAGTCACAGAACTTCGGTCTTTCGGAATTTCGGTTAGCTGACAGGATATGCAACCTTTGATTTCAAGATGTCCATCTGTGAAAATTTGAAGAAAATCCGACCATAAATGACGGCTGTAGAGCGCGAACACCATTTTTTCACTATTTTTAGCTGTGACGTCATGTGACGTCTTTAGGGTGCTGAAAATCATTAAAATCAAAATTTCCTCACGTGACTAATAAGCCAAAAAAAATTTCATCGTCTAGATCCATTGCAACATATAAAAATAAGCTTTTTAGTTAGGAAGAAGAAAAGAATAATAATAATAATAATAATAGATGTCATTCGTGAAAACGAATGATAGGACTTTCTGCAAGCTGTGTTATGCAAAAAACAGGAGATAGAAGTTTCATGTAATGACTCACCTCTGGTAGTATTTCTTGTTCTGCTGAACAACTGACATTATATTCCGAAAATCAGTGCAAATGATAAGAACTAAGGTATTAGTCTGTGACGTAACATGATGTCATATGACTAAGGACATGACTGCAAAATTGATTTCTATTTTAAAGGTCCTATGTTCGAATCTTACTTCAACCAAATATACTTCGGTTTTTAGGAATTAAGGTTAGCTGACAAAATATTCACACCTTAGTTGCAAATGTACCATCTGTAAAAATTTGAAGAAAATCTTATATAAATGGCGGCTGTAGAGCGCGAATACCATTTTTCACTATTTTCAGCTGAAATACTGTTGCTCAAAAGCGCATACTTTACTGCAATAACTCTGAAATTTTCATTATTTTCTGCAAGCTGTGAATATTTGAAGAAAATCTGACCATAAATGACGGCTGTAGAGCGCAAAACACCATTTTTCACTATTTTAGCTGTGACGTCATGTGACGTCATAGGGTGCTGAAGATGCTTTTGTTAAAGCGCATACGTTAGTTTAAAAACTCTGAAATTTTCATTTTCTGAACAACTGGCATCATGTCGAAATCATTGCCCTAATATGAAAATTAAGAAGTATGCTTATGACGTCACATGAGCATAGGGGACGTTCCGACTCCAAAAATTTGTATAAATTTTGCAAAAACTGCAAACTGTGAAGTTTCAACTTTCTATCTCATCCTGAAGCTCTTTAATCCTAAAATGAAATTTTCGGTCCTTGTTCGAATTTATTTCAGCCACCGAACTTCGGTCTTCGGTTTTCGGTTAGCTTTCAGGATATGCACACCTTAGTTTCAAGATGTACCATCTGTGAAAATTTGAAGAAAATCCGACCATAAATGACGGCTGTAGAGCGCGAACACCATTTTTCACTATTTTTAGCTGTGACGTCATGTGACGTCATGGGTGCGAAGATGCTTTTGTTCAAAAGCGCATACTTTACTTTCATAACTCTGAAATTTTCATTATTCTGAACAACTGGCATCATGTCAAAATCATTGCCCAAAAATGAAAATTAAGAAGTATGCTTATGACGTCACATGACGTCATATGAGTTCTGACTGAAAATATTTGTAGAAATTCTGCAGAACTGCAAACTGTGTAAGTTTTCAACTTTCTATCTCATCATGAAGCTCTTTAATCCTAAAATGAAATTTTCGGTCCTATGTTCGAATCTTTTTCAGCCACAGAACTTCGTCTTTTCGGAATTTCGGTTAGCTGACAGGATATGCACACCTTTGATTCAAGATGTACCATCTGTGAAAATTTGAAGAAAATCCGACCATAAATGACGGCTGTAGAGCGCGAACACCCATTTTTCACATTTTTAGCTGTGACGTCATGTGACGTCATAGGGTGCTGAAAATCATTGAAATCAAAATTTCCTCACGTGACTAATAAGCCATAAAAATTTCCCATCGTCCTAGGTCCATTGCAACAATTAAAATAAGCGTTTAGTTAGGAAGAGAAAAGAAAATAATAATAAACTAGTTTGTCATTCGTGAAAACGAATGATAGGACTTTCTGCAAGCTGTGTTAATGCAAAAAGCAGGAGATAGAAGTTTCATGTATCGACTCAAACTCTGGTAGTTTTTTCATGTTCATGCTGAACAATTGACATTATATTCCGAAATTAGTGCAAATGATTGAATTAAGTATAAGGCTGTGACGTAACATGATGTCATATGATGTTAGGACATAACTGAAAACTTGATTTCTAGTTTAAAGGTCCTATGTTCGAATCTTACTTCAAGCCACAATACTTCGGTTTTCGGAATTAAGGTTAGCTGACAAAATATTCACACTTAGTTTCAAGATGTACAATCTGTAAAAATTTAAAGAAAATCTGATCATAAATGGCGGCTGTAGAGCGCGAATACCATTTTTCACTATTTTTTGCTTGACGTCAGGTGGCGAAATTAGGGTGCGGGAAATGCTGTTGCTCAAAAAGCGCCATACTTTCTGTCACAACTCTGAAATTTTCATTATTCTGAATAACTGGCATCATGTCGAAATCATTGCCCTAATATGAAAATTAAAAGTATGTTAGACGTTACATGACGTCATATAACGTCACGACTAAAAACATATGTAGAAATTCTGCAGAACTGCAAACTGTGTAAGTTTCAACTTTCTATCTCATCCAGAAGCTCTTTAATACTAAAATTTTATTTTCGGTCCTATGTTCGAATCTTATTTCAGCCACAGAACTTCGGTCTTTGGGAAATTTTTCGGTTAGTTGACAGGAAAATGACACTTAGTTCATGATGTACCACCCGTGAAAATTTGAAGAAAACCCGACTATAAATGAGGGCTGTAGAGCGCGAACCACCATTTTTCACTATTTTTAGCTTGACGTCACATGACCCCATAGGGTGCTGAAGATGCTTTTGTTTAAAAGCGCATACTTTACTATCATAACTCTAAAATTTTTTCATTATTCTGAACAACTGGCATCATGTCGAATTCATTGCCCAAAAATGAAAATTAAGAAGTATGCTTATGACGTCACATGACTTCATATGACGTCACGACTCAAAATTTTTGTAGAAATTCTGCAGAACTGCAAACTGTGTAAGTTTCAACTTTCCATCTCATCCTGAAGCTCTTTTATCCTAAAATGAAATTTTCGGTCCTATGTTCGAATCTTATTTCAGCCACAGAACTTCGTCTTTCTGAATTTCGGTTAGCTGACAGGATATGCACACCTTTGATTCAAGATGTACCATCTGTGAAATTTGAAGAAAATCCGACCTAAATGACGGTGTAGAGCGCGAACAGCTTTTTTTCACTATTTTAGCTGT
>CM037781.1:77123993-77173993 GCA_021229015.1 Solen grandis | reverse complement strand
TTGCTAATGGGGGGCTTTTGTATTTTACATAAAATTTTTTTTTTTTATTTTTTTTTTTTTTTACAAATTTTTTAACATTTTTAAGGTTTTATTTTGAAGGTAATATAAAATTCTTTTTGCAAGATATTAATTGTTTTAAAAATATCTCAAACAAAAAATGGGCGAAATTTGAAAAACGTGACTTTGCGAGATCGGGGCCCAAAACAATTTTGTGGGCGTGTTTATAAATCTAAAAAATTTTTTAAAATTTAAAAACGAAACTTTATTTACATTTTTCCCTCACGTACGCTATATTTATTTTATATATATATATATATTATATATCCCTTTAAAACTCGCGTTGTGAAATAAACCCCTTTTTTGATTGACAATACACGGGATGGTACGGGACATTTTATTATTGGGTACATTTTTTTAAGGTTTCCCATGCAAAAAAAAAAAATAAAGTTATAAACTGAAAGCCGAAACAAGCTTGCCCTTTTTACTTATGTCAAAAGTCACGAAGGCGAATACATTTTCTTTTTTTCTTCTTATCAATCCTCCGGATCATCTTATGAAATTATATTTTTCAAATTTTGATCAAAATGCAAGCATTTTTTTGGACGATTAGGTCGGACTAACTGTATGTTTTGTTTTTTTGACATTTTTTATTGCTAAAATTTTAAATTGCCGATGTATTTAATGTATTGTTTATTTTTTTTTTTATATTAAATTTTCCGATGCGATGCTTACTGTTAGAGGTTTGATGCCCTTTTTAAAATTTATATTTTAAAGCACCCCGGGTTGGCCATTTCTTCACCCATACCGTTCCACGCGGTAACTTTTTGGTATTCTCTATTTTTTGAATGTTTTTTCCCCTTATATTTTTCCCCCCGTCCCTAGTTTATTTTAAATTTACTCGTATATGTTGAATTTCTTCCTCAAAAAAACTTTTTCTGTGTCCTTTATCTCCACATGAGACGTCAAACTAAACCGGCAACATATTTTAGAGATGCCATATAGAAATTGGGGAAAAACCCTATTCAAAATTTTTTGCCCCAAAATTTATTCAAAAAAAATTTCATGAAATTAAAAAGGAAATTGATCTTGATCAACTTTTCATTTTTAAAGGGGCCCAAAACGTGTTTCTAATATTTTCCCCGTGTTTTCCCTGTAGTTTCCAATCGGCATTTAAAAATTTGGGAATTTTAAAATTTGCACCCGAAGCTTAAAAGTTTTTTTTTCCAGGTCCCAACTTTTTTTTAACCGGTTATTTTTTTTTTTTCAACGAAGCCTACTTCTTGCGAATGTTTTAAAAAAAAAAAAAAAAAAAAAAGTGATTTAGGGGCATAAAATTTTTGGCGGATACTAGAAGTGATGTTTTCGGATTTTTTTTTTTTTTTTTTTTATATTTTTCTTTTTCTGTTCTTTTATTGTCTGAAATTACAAACCCCAAAAATTTTTAAAACGCTTACTTTACTACTTTTTTTTTATTTATGTTGTTTTTAATTTTTTGGGATTTTTTTTGCAAATTTGTTTTTCTTGAAAAGGGCAAGTTCATTCAGTGACAAAAAAATGCATTTTTTAGAAATGTATTTTTGAAGTATAATTTTTTTAAATAATATTTTCCTGCCCCCGTCCCAAAATTATGCCACTATTTTCTTCAATCATATTTCAAAAACTTTACGGATAAGCAGTCGGAAAAACTATCTTGTTTTGTATTTTATTACCAGAAATGTTTTAGTTTTTAAACTTTTGCTCCTTAAATAAAATATTTTTATTTTATAATATGTTTAAAATTTTTGGTTTTTTTATTTTAATTTTTTTAAGGGAAAAAGAGCCCAAAACAATTTTAAAACTGTAATAAGATATTAAGGATTCTATTTATGTGTGGGATGTGTGGTTTTAAAAAAAAAAATTTTTGCGCATTTTTTGAATTTTAAAACGAATTTATTATAAATTTATTTAAAAAAAAAAGATTTTCTCGCATTAATTATCATCAGTGGTTATTTTTTAGTGTTTATATTTTTGTAAAATAAAACTGAATTCTGTTTTTTTTTTTTTTTTTTTTTTACAATTTTTTTTTAAAAACTCCTACCCCTATATATTAAGTCAAACATATCGATTTCGTACAATGTGCTGTACACGGCTTTCCTGAAAACTTCACTAAGATTTATTTTTTTGGGAAAAACCCAATTTTTTATGGGGGAATTTCTTTTTTCAAAATGGAGGTTACCCTTTTTTTATGATTTTTTTATTTTCTTGTTTTTCTATCAAAATTTATCAAAGTCACATTAAATAAATTAAAGAATAATTATTTTAATGAAATTTATTTAACATATTATAATGATGGTATTTATAAAAACAACAACATTTTATTTATACAAAAGAATATCGTGATTTTCCCCTATATTACGTTTTTAAAATAAATTTTTAAATTTTTTTAAAAAAATTTTAAATTTTTTTTACTGGGGTTTTCCCCTGAATTTACGTTTTAAAAATGGGTTAAAAATTTTATTTTTTTTCGAATTTTTCCCCCTTTTTCGAAACATTTCTTTACCTTCGCTCTCTCAACGTGGCTTTCAATGCACGTGATATAACGGATCTTTCTCCAAAAACAGGAGACACCATGATTTTCAAGACCAACCTTGTGAACATAGGAGACGCTTATGACAACACTACAGGAGTCTTCACAGCCCCCGTACCTGGACTGTACCTGTTTACTGTGCAGTTGTGTGCATACCATCAAAATAATGTCTATGCCAGTATCACTGTAGCAGACAGAGAGTATGGGACGCTGTATATATCGATCATAACTCTTATCCTTGTATCACGGCTCAGACTGTGGCTGTTATGCGGCCTAGGGAGACAGCTCTTGTCCGCTCTGTAGATAGTAATCGATTGTATGTGGCTTCCAGTCATAAATCGTACTTTACTGGATCTTTGATAGGCAGACAACCTCCAACAACAGACTAATAATTCAGTGTACACAATAGCGTTTATCATTTTAAAAACTATCTTGCATTTAGTAAACACAGTGGAATATATTTATAGCCTTGTTGAAATGTTTGTTCTAGTCTAAATAATGGTATTGATGTATAACAGATTTACATTTCAGAATATATTATGATTTTGCGTTAATTTAAAAAAAAAGTTGCTTCACAATATATCGAACTGTTTTTGTTAAATGTATTTCCTTTGAAATTTCTGCCGAAATGAACTGTAATTTATTTTTTTATTTTCGTAAAAACGTTTATAAACAACTTTTCAGACCTAATATGAAAAAAAATAGCTGTTTTTCAACTCTTAAAAGTTGCGTTAAGCAACCCTTTGGGAAAATATTTCGGGACATTTGCTGCCAAATGAAGAAAAGTTTTAAGTACATGTTTTAGCAAAAAATTAAAAGTACAGTATTTTAAAAATTTGATTTTGATCATAAGTTTTTTTAGTTTTAGCTGATATTGTCAAACCTGTCTTAAGGGTCATCAAGAAAACAAAAAAAAGTGACAGTTAAAAAAGGGAGGTCGCAAAATGGGGTTTTTTAACATAAACAAATCTTGTTTGAAAATTTTTCTGATCGCTAAAATTAAGGTTGCCCGCTTAATACGGTGGGGCTGTAAGGTTGAATAAATGTTTTTTTTCGAAAAAACGCATTTTAAGTAAAATAAATTCCCAATGCCACTAATAAAATTTGCTTTTTTCTTTTTAATTCCATTTTTTAAAATCATTAATTTCGTGGGGATAATTTTCATGTTTTGATGAGTTTTTTTATCAAGATTATTAACCCTCCCCAAAAACTGTTCATTTCAGGGGATCTCATTTTCTGATCAGGAACCCACGAATACATGTACCAAGAGATTCCTTTGTTTTATGTTAAAAAAAATTAATGACTTAAAGTGTTCAAACTTATAGTTTTACGTCGATTGGTAAACAAGTTCTTACAACTTAATTTAATCCTTTCGCGGTTCCGGGCGGGGCCCCAGTACGTAAAGTTGGGAAAGGTCAGAAAAGAATTCCAAAACACACACCTTGGGATCCGCAGTCGGGTACTTTTCCACTGGAGCAGGGAACCTTTTATTATAGGTACGCAACCGAAAATATCCGTATTAAACCCGTCGCCTTTTCCCCTCAAGCATGTATAAGATGATGTTCAAAACAACAATTTCAAGACCCCTTTCTGCTTTTTCTACTTAAACGTTCTTTTTTTCCTTCTGTAAATATCTTTAGGGGCGTAGGAAATTTCGGGAACTTCAAAAAATTTGTCTATTCAGGGGACGCCCCATTAAATTCTATATCATATCCTACGTGCATGCGAAATTCTAAATTTTCCCTATTTTGCATTCTTAAACGCACGTGACGATTGAAATACTGATCTAGAAGCTTTTTTGTTCATCAAACCCGTTTTTTTTTAAAAATATTACCCTATTAAATGGTGCCTGTTTGGTGAATGTTAAGTAAGATTTTAAAAAATTGGGCCCATTTTCGCGGCTTGTTGAAATTTTGTTTAGTTGTTTTTTTTTGTATCAAAAAAGCAGAATGTGCCTCAGAGTATACAAAATTTTTGACAAAAAAAAAACAAGGTAGAATGGTGGTCTAGTTATTTCAAAGCATGAGAAAAGAGGAAAGAAGAAAGCAATAAAAAATAAGTTAACAAAAAATATTTTTAAAAAAGGAGGGATTGGGCTTTGGGGAGATAAAAGTAAAGGGACGGTTATGCAGTTTCATTATTTTTGAAGCTTTCATCCCTGAAGTCAAAATAACCTAGTTTAACTCGATAAAAGATGTTTTAAAAGCGTCCCCCCCCGGAGTAAACTTTGTAATAAAGGCTCCACCATCCTTTATCATACGTGTGGGTGATACAGACTAAAAATTTATGGGTATTTATTTTGGAAGGGAATCGCCCCCAAAAAATTTTAAATTTTAATAAAAACCATTTTGCTTTGTTGATTATTAAATTGGGGAGTTTAAAATGTTTTTTCAAAAAATTTCAGAAATGTAAAAAACTTCATATTCAAATGTAAAAAAAAATAATTTTAAAAATTTGATGTAAAAAATAAATAACCCCTTTTTAAAAAATTGAATTGCAAGTATTAAAATTTTTAGAAAAAAATGATTGCGTGCTGTGCATACTTAAATGAAAAAAACTACATATTTAATTACGAAAAATTCTATTTATCTTCAAACATGAAAATAAAAAAAATAAAAAAAGTCAGTTTAGGCCGCTTTTTGCAAAACTTCAATACTTTTTAAACACAAAAATTTGCAACATGTGTCGGTCGAGTTCACATTTCGGCTGTGTGTTTTAACACGCGTATCTTACAAATCGTGTTTTTGGAAATTTGCTGGGATTGAACTCGTTGGGCCAGGAACCACGTTTTTAAACCCGATTGTTATGACGCACTAAATTCCCGTTTTTGCTGGCGGCCAGGGGCCCTAGTTTATTAACGGCGATTGCCTTTTGCTAAAACGAAACGGGCCTTGCAAATTTGCATATTTTCCACAACTTTTTTAAACTGTACCTTTCCGCGCTTAGTGGGCCATGCAATGCGATTCTGCACTACGAATACGAATGGAATTTTTAATAGACTTTTTAAATCATTACCGAACCGCTTTTGTGTGTTATTGTTTTTTAACTTTTTTTACTTTTCCCCATTTTTTTGCACGAAAGCTAAATTTTTAAAGCGGGGAAAAAATATCCGTAAAATTTTTTAACCAGAACAGCAACCCATTTTACGTAAGAAGATCGCCCTGTAAAAAAAAAAGTATGCTCGTATTTTTTGAATTGCCCCCCCCAAAAAAAAAATTTTTAAATTTTTTTGCATGGGGGCGAGTTTTGGGTTCCTCCCAGAGTTTTTTAAATTTTTAAAAATAGATAGGAAAACTTATACTTAAAATAATCAAATCCTGGTAAATTTCTACACATAAAAAACAACGATAAATTGCTAGCACTAAAAAAAGAGAATGACCTATTGGGTATGCCTCTTTTTTAAATGAAAGGTTCATGACCTTTACCGGTTATTATGTACAAACAAAACTTCTGTGCAACAGGGGTTTGGGTTTTTTTGTCGTCATGTGATGCTTAAATAACTTCAGAAACACGGGGGTTTTAGAATGAAATCCCGTCCCTCTTCAGGCTTGTGCGCTTTGATGCTAAAATTTCGAAATGGGCCCTTTCGATTTGTTTTTTTTCCCACAGCTTTTTTAAACTGTAGCCCCCGCCCTTGAGGATCCATCAAGAAGCTGGCAAACGAAAGCGAGTGGGGTTTTTACAAGATGTGTTCCCCAACCGTTTAAATGATATTTAGAAACTTTTTTAATGTTAAAGTTTGTGTGTCCACCTTTTTTTACAAATTTCTTAAAGCTGATACAACCATTTTCAGGGGGAACAAAATACCTGGTCTTTTAAAAAACAAATTTTTTAAACCCAAGGGAGTACTTTGTAATCCACCATGCAATTAGAAAAATACTTCCATTACGTAATTTAAAACTCAAAATAGTTCAGCAGCTTTCGCCCGTAATGAATATTACGTTGCATTTTGTCTTCTATAAATCTTTTCCCACCAAAAGCAGAACGTAAAAAAAAAGCCCCCAAATTTGTGGAATGGAAGCAGTGACCAATGTTTTGAAGGGGTAGGCCTAAAAAACGAAAATGAAAATTTATGGAGCAATGGACCAATGAAAATATTACCGAGAAAGGGAAAATTGTGTTTTCAAAATAACAATAAGTCCTTGTAGCTTTTTAAAAACACGAAAAGGAAAGTTTGCTAGACACAATGGTTAAAATTTGTTATATTTTCTTGAGGGATTAAATAAGAATGAAATTTATGCCCCGGGGTACCTTTTTTAATAATATGTTCTCCAAAAAAAGCAACAACGTCGATGTTTTCCCGCGGCTATTTCCCCCGGCCAGGTATAAAAGGGTGTATCTAAATAAACAGGATCATATCAAAAAAATTAATAATAACAATATATGTTTAAAATTTAATGAATTTATTAATTTGTATCTATGTAATAAAGGTATTTCAAAAACCCGCGAAATGTAAATAACCCCAAAATTTGGTTCCATCACCTTAAAAATTACCCGCGATGAAAGTTTTATTTTTCTATAAACTCGTACCAACGAAAAGTTAGGGAAGACATGTTATTTTTTGTATTGATACCCAAATTAAAATGTCATTTTCATTATAAATTTGCATGTAAATACTATACAAGCGGACCCATTTTAAGGTGTCCCGGTATACCCAACAGCATTGACTGGCGCGTGTATGCCACACTTCCAGTAAATAATCAAAAAAAGCGCAGCTGAGCAATAGAAGTTAAAAGAAGAAAATTTAAGATTAAGTTTAGGCTTCGTCCAAAAAACCCTCATCAACATGAAATAATTTAATATTATAAAAGTTGATTATTTAAAAAATAAAATTAAAAGAATTTTAAATTGTGGTGTGTTGTGTGTGTGTGTGGTGTTTGTGGATTGATACGTGCCATTGGGGGCCCCTTTCTTCACACCTTATCAACCAAGAAGGGCGGGGGGCTTTAAACCCCAAAAAACAAAAAACAAAACAAACGGGGAAAGGGTTGCTCGAGTCAATATTTAAAACGTTAGTTAGTCGTTGCTTCTTTTCATCTCATCTCATATCATCATCATCATAGGCATGGATTGATTTTAGACTTCATAAAATAAAGGGTCAGAGTTTTTTGAAATAAATTTTCATGTCGAGCGTCTTTTTCTTGACATTTCTTGTTCAATTTTTGTTTGAGTTGTTTTAATTTTTGTAATGTGACTAATCTTAAATAAAAAAATGAAAACTATCTTTTTTGTTTCTTGTTTGACAACTGAGCTGAACTGCCACATTTTTCCCCCCCTTTAAATAAAGATTGAATCCAGAAATTAAAACCCCATTTGGATTACAACTAGCGGTTGCTGCCACCAGACCCCCCCGCCGAAGTCTATCAGTCCCTTCGGCGTTTTTGATAGGTAAAAACATAACACCTGATCGCGTGCAAGCTTTTGGTTTTATGGGGGAAAACGCCTTCTAGCGGCATTCCCTCTAAAATTACACAAAAAGACTCCGTTTTATCAAGGATATATGTAGTCCATTCAAAAGCCCGGACTTTTTTTAAATTTTAAATTTTATTTGTTTATCTCGTTTGCAGAAAAGTAAAAATCATATGCGAAGTTATTTATGGGTTTTGGATAATATATGAATAGCCCTTTAAGCTGTTAGTACAGCAAAACGTGGGGAAAACAAAAAAACTTTTGGGACCCGTCGATTGATGTTTTGTTTTCTGAGGTATTCGGTTCATTGGAGTTTTGACTTTTCCTCTTTTATTGGTTTATTTGTGTATTTCTTTTTTTTTCTTCCTGTCTTTTTTTATTTTTTTTATTTATTTATTAGCTCACAAAGTGTTTATAGTGAGCTATTAGGATCACCCTGCGTCCGTCGTCGCCCATCGTCGTCCGACGTACGTCGTGTGTCGTCAACAATTTGATTTAAACGATATCTCTGAAACTGCGGTAGCTTTTTTAAAACCTGTCAAGGGACCTTTGGGGTGAACCTTCCACAAAGTTCAAAATTAAAGTTGCTCGGAACCTGGCTGCCTGTAACGTGAAAAAAAATATAAAAAATTTAGAAAAGGGGGGCCAAGAGGGCCCCTGTGCGCTCACTGAGAAAGTTTGCTGTGTTGGCGGATAAAAAAAATTGGGGAAAATGTGAAGTTTTTTAACTTTTGACTAAGTGACCTTTGATTGTACCCTATTTTAAATTTTGTCTCAACTGGGAATTATACAGCATCATTTTATCTTTTTTAAATGATGCTGGTACAAAAAAGTGGCCCCCTAAGTGTTCAAAATATTTATCTAAAATTTTCCGGGTTGACCTCTTTTTGCCCCGTGTGGCCCCCATTTTTAAATATATCAAGTTTTGATGCAAACAAACATTCTTAAAAGTGCATTTGGTTGGCTGAAACTGTGGCCTTTTAGAGTGTTCACAAAGGGTTTTTTCCCCAAATTTCCCCATGACCTTGTTTTAGACCCCCAAAATGACCAAAAAATTTGAACTCTCCGAGTTTCAGTAGACATGTGGCGTTTAAATTTTCCCCAAAAAAAATTGAAAACCCACGGACGACGCACGAAGGCGAGAAATCGGAAACGCACGACCCCAAAAAAAAACGGGGCACAAAAAGCTCCCCCGGCACAAGGCCGGGGCAAAAAACCCTTTTTTTTCAAAAAACCCATCCCCAAATTTAAAAAAGGTTTTTTGTACGAGTTTTTGGGAAACCCCCCTAAACCCAAAATTCAAAAATTTTTTCCCATCCGTAAAAAAAAAATGGCCACCAGAGGGGCGAAATTTCCCCTTTTGTTTTTTTAAATAAAACTATAGGACCTTTTTTCCCAAAACTGCAGGGAAAATTTTTTTGTTTTTTTTTCAAAAGTGACCCTTTTTGGGAAATTTCTACAAATGTTGCTAAAAAAACCTTGATCCAGTAAAATTTTAAACCCGGGGGGGTGATTTTTTTTATGAAACTTTTTTTCCCAAACAGTTGGTAGAATTCAATTTCAATTTTGCAAAAAAGACAGTCATTCCCCCCCAATTAAAATCTAAAACAAAAAAAAAGCTGACCCTTGAAAATTAGCTTCCCAAATTTTTTCGGGGTGTAAAATTTTCAAAAACCCGTGGTAACTTTTTTAAAAAAAAAGACTATTTCTCCAAAAGGGGGACTTGGTATTGGACCTCTTTTCCCAAATTTTAAACCTTAAAAATAAAAAAAAAGTTTATTTTAACCTTGGTTTTCATTCAAACCCCAAATTTTTAAAAGCAATCTTTCAATTTTATACATAATGTTAAAAAACCAAGGATTAAAATGCCTTGTTGGGTTCTGGAGGGGGTTAAGGGGGCCCTTTTTTTAGGGGTACTCCAGGTGGGCGATATGGGCCCCCTGGCCCCCTTGTTTTTAAATTTTGTTTATCTAAATTTTTTTATTTTTTTTTCGATTCTTAATGTATTTTTTATGTCTTTGGGGCTTTTTCTTTCCAGTTTTTAAATTTTTTTGTTTTCTTTTTTAGTTTTTTTTCAGATCATTGTTTTGGAAAAAATTTTTTTTTTTTGAATTTTAAAATACTAGCCCCCCATTTTGGCCCTTTGGGAAAAGTTACGGGTCAGGAAAAGTTGGTTCCCCTTTATCTCATTGGAAAGGTTGACCCAAAATTTATAGCTGTATCTGAACAAATTAACACTGTATTGAAAAGGAAAAGAAAATTTGGTGACCAAAAAAAAAACCCCTCTAAAATTAACAGATGTTTTGGGATTTTGGGGGGTTAAAAACGTTTAAAAGGGGTTTTAAAAAGAGAGGGGTGAAAAAAACCCCTTTTTTCCCCAAAAGGGAGAAAAATTCCCCCCTCTGCAAAATTTTTCACTTAAAGTCAAAAATTTTAAAAAGTAAAAATATAGGGTAAAATAAAAATTTTTACTCCACTGAGACCGAACCCGGGAAAAACCCCCACTCGGGTTTTATTCAAAACTTAAAATGTACGGGTTTTTAAATTTTTTTTTAAAACCGGAATTTTCCCAAAAAATTTTTTCGGTGCGTGAATAAAAAGATACTGTAGCAATCATGCACTGACCCCGTAAAAAAACCCCAAAAAATTTCCAAATTTTTATGAAACCCCAAAATTTTTTCGCGAGCATTTTTTTTAAAACCCGTTTTAGAAACAGGGGTTTTGTATAATTTAGGGGGGCCCCCAACGAAACAGTACACTCCATTCGAATTTTTTTTTGGTTTCCCCCCCCCAACAGAGCAATTTTGGTTCCTTTTCATTGAAAAATTTTTTTGTCGTTTTTTACTCTTTAAAATTTTTATTTGAAATGCAAAAAATGGACAAAATTTAAAAACCCCGGGCCCATCAATTTTCCCAAATTTTATTTTTTTTAAAAACTTTTTTCTTTTTAAACTGACTTTTTTGGTCTTTTTAAATTTTTGCAATTTTTACTTTTTTGCTTTTGGGAAATTTGAAAAATTCAAGGAAAAAATTTCAAAAAACGGAACATTTTAGTTTTTGAAAATTTAGTATATTTATATATTGACATTTAAAAAAAAAACACATGTTTTTTAAATTTTACCTTTTTTATTATTTGTTTTTTATTTTTTTTAAAATTTTCGTCTTTTAAAATAATGAAATTTTTTTCACAAAAAAAAAGATTGAAAAAATTTTTAAATTTACCCTTTGTATTTTATATTTTAATTTTTTTAAATTAAAAAATTTAAAATTTGCAAAATTTTTTGTTGAAAACAACAAAAAAAAATTTTTTTTTGAAAAAAAATTTTTGGGGGGGAATTTTTTTAAAAAACTAAAACTTTTTGGTCGAAACAAGAATCAGGGGGCATCAAAAAAAAAGTTTTGATAAAAAACTTAATTTTTACAAAAAATCTGCCCCAAATTAGTCGAAAATTTCAAATTTTATTAATAAGAAAAAAATGGGGGTAATTTTTTTCCCGGATTTGGAATTCTGCCCAAAGAAAATCTTTAAAAAAACTCATCGTTTTGTCTTACTATTATTATTTTTGGTCAAACGGAGGTAAGAAAAGCTAAAGCGAAAAAAGGGGGTTTTTCTGAAAATTAATATATCATTAGGGAAAGGGAAATTTTTGAAATATTTTATTTAGAATTTTTAGACATTAAAAAATGTTTTCTAAAAAAGAAATTTTTTCAAAGTTTGGGGGAAAAAAAAAAAAAAGGTAATCCCCCATCATTAAAATTTTAATCATGGCCCTTTAAAAGTCTGGAATTTTATTGATGCAACCTTTAAAGGGGTTTTTTAGAAAAAAATCGAGCCTTTAACTCAAAACAAAGGTTTTTTTCTTTTTGCACGAATCCTTTAAAAACTTTAAAAACCAGATTAAATTTTTATATGGTTTTATTCCCTTTAAAAATTTTAAAGGAAAAGAAAACAAATTGTTTTTGGGTTTTACCGTTTGAATATTTTTTCTTTACCCCCCCCCAAAAAAACATGTTCTAAACTTTTCCAAATTTATTACCCCCCATCCCATTTATGTTGGGGAAAAATTTTTTTGAAAAGGAAAAAATTTGAGAAAAGGGGGTTTTTTTTTTTCTTCACTCGCTATTTATCGGAAATGGTTAAAAAAAAAATTGTTTTTCCCCCGACGTTGTAAATCCCCCAAACTACAATTCCCAAATTTTATTTTTATATTTCTAATTTTTTTTTAAAAGGGGAAAAAACCCTTTTTCCCAAGGACTTGGAAAAGGGGGGTTTCCCCCATAAGGTATCCCCCGGGGGAAAATTCCTTTTTAAAAACCCCCTTTAAAAAAAGTTTGTGTCGGTTAAAAATTTTTTTCATTTCGGGGGGGCATGTTTCCGGGTTTTGGGAAACCAGAAAAGGGCATTTTCCCTCATGGCCTTCGTTTTTCAAGTTGTCCACCGTTAATTGGGGGTTTTTGGGGGGCCCTATTTAAAAAAATGATTTTTTGTAAAAACCCTTTTTTAAAGTAAAGAAACATGTAAAAAAATTGAATTTTGAAAGTGAAATTTTTGATTTTTTTGTTTTTGAAAAAATGGTGGGGAAAAAAGGGTAAAAACTGTATTGGGGAAAAAATTTTGTGCCCTTTGAATGTCGGGGCTTTTAAAAAGGGGACGCACGAAAATTAAAAAAAGATCACGACAATGGGACACGACATTTTATATTTAAAACGCAAAAAATGCCCGCGTTAACAAAATTTTTTACCCTTTTTTTACAAAACTCGCAAAAATGAGTGCCCTTTTTCGCATTTTTGGGTGGGCGTGATAAGGTCTTTTTAATTGTTAATTTTTATTACAGAAAAACAATATATTTGGTGGGTAATAATCAAACGAAATAAAAAAAATTTAAAGGGGGTTTTTTAATTTTGGTTTTCCACAAAAAACAGTCGGATTTTATGTAAAACAGTGGGTTTTCCCCCCTAAAAGGGGCTTTATCTTTTTAAAACCTTTTTTTTTAAAAACCCAAAAACGTCACAAAAAATATGGCTCCCGGGGGTGTCCACATTTTCATCAGTTGGGGGGCTGAAAAAGGGGAACCCCCCCATTTTGCCGATTTGGGGAAAGGGGTTTTATAGCTTCGGGGTGTAATTCAGTAGTCTTGTGTCCCCCCGAAAAAAAGTTAGTGTCTTTAATCTTTTGATTTTTTTTGTTTCTTTTGAATTCCCCAATGAAAAAAAAATTGTTTTCCGGTTGCCTTGAAAACTAAAACCCAAAAAAAAATTTAAAATTTAGTTTTCCCCCATCTTCCTCGACTTAACATTTGATTTTTACCCTCGTTTTGACAGTATTTTCCCGTCATTAGCCCACATCCATACTTCGGGGGGGGGAAAGGGCCCCCGAAAAAGCAGGGAGGCCCCCCGGGTGAACCCCGCCCACCGGGGGGGTTTCCCCCCACAAAAAAAACCGAATGAGCTCCCCGGGGGTTTGAAACCCCCCGCGGGGATGGGCTTAGTGAGCTTTTTAAAAACCCGCAAAAGGCCCTTTTAAAAAAAATGTAAAAACATTTTTGCGCGGTGAAAAATAATGGTTTTTTCTAGGGATGTTGCATTTGGGGGTCCCCCTACATCTGTAATAGGGTTTTTTTAGATTTGGGGGTAATACAAAAAAAGAAAGTGTCCAGGATTTTGCGCCTTCCCCGCGCCGCCAGGCTTTTTAACCCCAAACCCTTTTTTTTCAGGCCGTATAGGTATAAAAGTTTCACCGTCCTTTTAATAACATTTTAAATCATATGTGCAAATTGCCCCCCTGTTATTTCAATCATATTTGAATAAATTTCAAAAAGTTGATTTAAAAATAACATTTTACAAAATTTTATGTTTTTATTGCATTTCCTTTTTTTTTGGGTTTTCCTCGATTTGCAACCTTAAAGTTGGGACGGTGTCAAATGGGGACCCCAAATCGGGAAAAAGTATTTCGGCAAACCGTTTTTTTTTAAATAAGAAAAGAAAAAAAATAAAACAACTAAAGGGACTAAACATAAAATGTTAAATTTGATTCAAAAAAGCTTTTTAAGGGACAAAATTTCTAAAAATTATAAGTGTGGTTATTTCGAGAAAAAAGACACCGCTTATTTTTTAATTTAATTTCTAAAGGCTCTTTAATTTGCATCAAATACTACCCAACCCCTTAATTGTAGAAAACCGGGTTTTTTTTCTTTAAATATTAACTAGGGGTTTGTTCTAAGACTAACCCCTTTTTTTCCCCAAAACAACTTTTATTGTATGCCTTGGTATTAAATGTTTTTATTTTTAAAACTACGTTTATATAAAAAAACATATCACCCGAAAATAACGAAAAAAAAACCACAGATTTCCGTGTTCCACGCAAGGGTCATAATTTGATTGATTTTCGCGAAAAATACTTGAAACCTTTTTTGTCTTGGAACTTGAAAACTTTTGAAAACAAATTTCCCCTTAAAAAAAAAGCCAACTAAAAAAAAAATTTATACTTTGTCCCAAAACGAGGGGGCTATAAATAATCAGTGCTTGATTGGAACATTTTTTCACTCTTTTGTTTTTTAATGTAATTTGCTAAAAGCAAAGCCAAAAAAGCATCACAGATTTTTTTTTTTTGTTTATTTTTGACCTCATTATCCAATTTAAAGCTTGACCCAAATTTTTAAAAAGGGTTTTAAATTTAAAAAAATACTTGCCAACGACGCACTTAAATTTTTCAAAAATATTGATTGAAAAAATTAGTGTTTTTCGAACTTAAATTTAAAAAAATCCATCGTTGCAATTAGAATTTTTTTTTTTCGTTTAAAAATTCAAGAAGACGGTTTTTTCTTGACGATTGACTTTTTATTTCCGTCGTTTCGCAGTTTTTCAGTCTATAGCGACGTCCAAATTCGGTCGGGAAACCCCAAATGCAGGGGGGCACCGGGTAAAAAACCCCACCTCCGAAAACCAGGGGGGAAGGTTTCTCAAGAGAATCCGAAGTTTCCCGGGGGATTCGATCCCAGGGGGTGGGGGCTGAGGGGGTTTAAAAAATCAACGATTTCCCCTGGAGGAGGCCCCAAACCCAAGAAAAATTAGGGGGTTTTTTGTATAAGAAAATATATTTTATTTTGTAATTTTTTTTTTTGGTGGTAGGGGTTAGTAATATTTTAAAACCGGTTTTTTTGTTTTGTCCCGGTATCGAAATTTACCATGTCAGGTGGGCCTTTCTTTGGACCTCCAGACGAAGTCGGGGGGTTTTGGAAATCGAAAAGTCCCTGTTGGATAATTTTCGATCGGCAAAAACAAAAAAAATCCTGGATTCTTTTTAACCTTTGCAAATTGCACATATTTTTTATAAAAATTTTAAATAGTTGGAGATATTTTGGCCAAAAAGTCGTTTAAAAAAAAAACAAAATTTAAAATTCTCCCCCAAAACGCCCGCAGACTTTAGTCTTATGTTAATTAAACTTGTGAGTCTCTTTTGTTTCGAGTAATTTATCGATTGAAGCGCACGGTTCCGTGTTGGAAAGGTTCGGCGCCAAAATTTTCTAGAACAAACACCCCGACAGTAAAAAGGATTTTTGATGTGGTGCAATTTTTTCTTTCTCAAATGTTGTTTGGCGGAAATAGATATTTTGTTTTTTTTTGGTTTTTTGGGGTGCTTTTGTTTCCAAAATTGGGGGTTTTTTTTATGAAAACCTAAAGTTCACCTTTGATCCAACACTCATTTGTTCTCGGTTAAATTATGTGTTTGAAGAAAAACCAAAAATTTTTTGCTAAAAAGGGCGAATATCGACCCCTGCGATGGCGCCTTTTGGATATTAGATGAAAACACAAAAAGGATACAGAGACAAATTGCGGAGCAACCTAAACGTCGGGTGAATCGGGGGATCTAATTCTTTTTTAGTTTTTAAATTTTAAATTCAAAATTTAAAAGCCATTAACATGAGGCCCGAAGAAAACGAAAAATAACAGACGGGGGGAGGACATTCGAAAATGGAGAGAATTTCGGAATAAACAAAACCTAACGTTTCCCATACCCCCCTTTGGGTTCTTTTACTCGGAGCGTTAAAAAAATGGCTGGGGGAAAATTTTTATTGGGGTAGGTTTTTTGCTCTTGTTTTTTTGATACGTTATTTCGATTAAATTTTTTGTAAAAAAAATTTTATTTATCAAAAAAACATGGTTTTCATTTCCGCATAAAACAATTATATTTGGCCTCGTTAAACCTGTACTGTAAAATTTTTCCGTAAAAAGATTTTTTCGTTAATTGTTTACATTTATCTATCAAAAAAAACTAAAAATGAAATTATTGTTTTTTTTTTTTTTGCGTAAAAATTTTGGTTTTGGATAACTACTTTTTTTTAATTTTTTTTTTTCAGTTAAAAAAAAAAATAAAAAAAAATTTTCCCCTTTAAAAAAAATCTTTACAAAAAAAAAAGCTGAGGCCTATTCCCTGCGAAATCTTCGTGCTTCTGTTATATTAAAAATATACCGGGATCGGGCTGCCCGATTAAAAATTTTGAACGAAAAGGGCGACTTTTCTTCCTTCCGGAAAAGTTTGGAGCACAAAGAAACGGCCATTTTAATGGGGCCAGTTTAAGCAACAGACCCTGTCACGTTGATGGAGAATTTTTTGGGATCGGGAATTTTTTGGTTTGACAGGCCAGTGTTAAAAATCTTTTTTCTTTTACAATTTAAGCTTTTCGGTATGGCGGGCGAGACGGCACCCAATTTAAACAAAAAATTTACTTTGCGGCAAATGAGCAAGGCTTTGTGCATTTTATGGTGAACAAAAAAACTTTAAAAAGTGGTTTGAGACAAAAAAGGTTTGAAAACAAAACAAAAACATTTCCGATGGAGTAATTTATCATTATATAAACCTTTTCAGGGGCTTGGGGAAAATAGGCTTTACCAAGGCCCTTAAGGACTCAAAACGTTTTCCCCCAAAATTTGGGGGAAAATAAATTGAAGAATTATGAAAAAAAATTGTTTGAAAAAAGGAATTTAGAACAATCGGGAACGAACATGTGCCAAACGCATCCGGGCTGGAGCGAGAGCAAAATTTAGGACGTACGGCCCCCTATTTTCGGCAGTTCGAAAACAAACGCCCCATCACCAGAAACGCAGAAAATTCCACAGTTAAAAACCCGGGAAAAAGGAAATTTAAAGACCAAAATAAGCGAAAAAAAAAAACCCCGGCTATACCTGTAAAAACCCCAAAAACCAATTTGGCCGTCACCCGGTCAAATGAACTAGCGCAGATACTAAATTTGTTTTTAATTTAAAACGCAAAGTTAGAAGATAAATTTTTGAAAAAAAATAAACCCCATTTTTTTGGCTAAAATTTTCATTTTATAAAAAAAATTGTTAAGCGTAATTTTTTGTTTTTTTTTTCTATTTGCAAAAATGTTTTATTTTTATTTTTTATCAGTTGCTTTGCAATTTTTTAATGTTGCACAAATAAATGGGGGCCTTTCATCAGCAGTTGTTGTGTTGATTTATTCCAGCAGGCTAGTGACGTACCCCATTGCAGCTTCGTTATTGATCACGTGTAAACATATCATTCTATTTATAGATCAGACATCGTGAACCTAGTGCAGTTTCTATTTTGAGATATCCACCATGAAAATTAAACCATGCTCAGTAGCTCCGCCCATGGTATAATTTCGGTTATTGGGAAATATTCAAACAGTCAGTTACATTGAAAAGCGTTGCAGAGCTATAGGTGAATTTGAACTTAATGGCTAAAAATTAGAGATTTTTTTTGTATACAGTGGGAAAGTCTTCTACAGAAAAAAAGGGGAAAAAATGCACAACATGAAAATGCATACACAGCAACACGAGAGACTAGGTATGTGCTTCAAGCGCATTTGTTAAATGATGATTTCGTATAAAAATTTTTGTATTTATATTTTTATAGACAAAAAAAACACCATGATGCTTAAAATATTGTAGGAGCAATATGAATAAACACGTTACATAAGTCAATGATAGTAGTAATAATAATATAGTAGTAATTAAAATACATTATACAAGCAATTCATCATTAACATTACGCCACATTCAACTATACATCGTTTTTATTGTTTTCTTTTGTTGTATTCAAACATGGAGACATAGTTTTACTTGTTCTAAACAGTTTGGTCAAATCACACGAAAATGCTAGTAAACATAAACAGGGTTGTGCGAGTGGGCCATCCCCCAGGACGTGTTGCAAATGTTGTTTCTCAGACGGAGGAAGAAATAAACAAAGAGAAAATTAGGTCAAGTGCTTTGATTGCAAGGGTGTTTACCCCAAAAAGGGAATACTGTATTTCAGCACCTCTGAGTTTAACAAAGTTTATCTACGATTTGTCTCACTTTTCGACTCGATGTGGCCCAGTTTCAAATTCTTGTAGACAACATTTCTTACCAAGTTCCATGAAGGTTTGACAAAAATGTGGGTTCTAGAAACTTTAAAAGTGTGTTGTTGTTTTTATTTTCTAAGGTTTAACTTACTTTTTGCCACAAAGTGGCCTCATTTCAAATTCATTCAAATTTCATGTAGGCAAAGCTTCTAACCCGGTTTCATGAGGTTTAGGCAAAAGATGTGGCATTAAAGTGTTCACAATGTTTTCTGATTTTCTAAGTTCTGACCTGACTACATTCTTACCCAATGTAACCTAATTTCGACCTCATCCAAGATGAAAAATCACTCGAAGTGTCATGAAGATTGGCCAAAAATGTGGCACTACAGTTTTCACGATGGATAAAGACGATTCTCAAAGCTCATCCTGAAAACAATACTCAGTTCGGCTAAAAAAAGTATAAATTACATCACATAAATCTTTCATTTCTTCACATTAATGTTCAAGTCTAGCCTATTTCCATTTGTAGATAAAAAGTGTCTTATTCAAGTTAATCTTAATGCATGCATATGATTTTTTAATAAATTTTCCAAACAAACTTCTTCAAATTGTTGTAAACAAGTTCTATCTTTACTTTACACTTTCCTTGCCAATTACATTTAATAAATTTATAAATGATGTTTACGTTGATTTACAAACACGTTCCTCGACGGTCCCTGTGTTTGGGCGAGTACTTTGCACATGGGAATGCCATGAAACATTTGGCTCCAAGACGTTTGTAACTACAATCTTCGGAAAGTTAGTCATTAACGTTGCTATTGGTTCTTGGTGTAATAAATCTGCTTTACACTGCGACTAAAGTGGTGGTGAAATTAACACAAGGAATAGAAGTGTTTCAGTGTAAACTAACAGTACGTATGTTTCAGGCATTGTTACGGGTCCGGGACTGTGATGCATGATATTAAGAATCACAAAAACATTATTATATACCAAAAGAATAATTCAAAAAAAAAAATGGTGATGTTTAAATGTTTCTAGGATCTGAAACCTTATGTTGAGATTTAAGAAATTCTTATATTGAACCGCTTTGTCTGCTTGTTCCGAAAAAAGCTCTAAAAGTGCAAAAAATACATTTTTTTTTCTTATGAAATGTGTAAATTATTTCCCAAAAACCTTTGGGCTAAATTTTATATATATTTACAAAAAAACATGACTGAGAAAAAGAAATACATTTGCTAAACCAAGAAAAAAAGGTTTGGCGGGGCGAAAAGAAGAAAAGTAGATATTTTTCGGGTGAAAGAAAATATTTCGACTTTCCCCCACGAATTTTTCGGTTTTTCGCACCGAAATTTCGACTTTTCGCCCCTCCGATTCGAGAACCCCAAAAAAAAAAAATCTGCCTTTTCGCCCCCTGTACGCAACGAAGTAGGGCAGTGAACTTATAGTTGGTGTACCTTCCTTACTTACGGAAATGGGAACAGATTACAAGCTTATGCTTTAGGAAATGGGAAAGGAGTATATTAATACCAGATAATTAATTAAATGTTATATGATATAAAAAAAACAATGTAAAAGATTTTTTTGACTTGGCTTGACTTAACTATTTGAATTTACCGTCGCTTCGACAGTATTTCAGTCATTAACGACGTCCGCTAATTAAAGGTGGGGGAAAGACCCCGAAGCACGGAGGCATCCGGGAGAACCACCGACCTACCGCAAGCTAGCTAGAAGGCTTCCTCACATGAAAATCCGAATGACGCTGCCGGGTTCGAACCCACGCGGTGAGGGGTGAGTGTGTTTTTAAAGTCAGCGACTTTACCTTCTCGGCCACGGGGGCCCCCAAAAGATTATTTCAAAACAACAACAATTGCAACAAAACGTGAACCAAATGTGGAACCAACAATTGCTCGTCTTGTGCTGTCGTGGTTTTAGATCCTCTTGTTTTTATTTTTGGGGCATGCTTAACAGATGAATTCTAATGATATTGGTTCAGTGACCGTTTATATTTAAGTTATGTATGAAGAAAATTAACAAATGCACTGAGAAGATTTGATTACATTTAACTTATTGTAAAAATTCATTTATAAATGGTTTATGCCAGGAAAATTTATAATGAAGTAGTAAAATAGTTACCAAATTTTTCATTACCACGATCATTCAAAATGCTTAGGATCTCCGTGTATAAATAACCAGCAAAGAGTACGAGTACTCTCAAATTTTAAATCACTCTCTGTTAACGGTTAATGTTCACTTTATGTATTCTTTTTTTGCTGTGATTAAATTGTCTATAATAAAATCAAACTAATTCATATACAAGAAGGAATAAAAAATTTCTCTATAGCTTTTTATATTGTAATTTTCAACATCGAAAATCACTCCGTTTTTGTAAAATATCACGTTCATATGAAACTCAAAATTGGAATATTTTGTGGAATTAATGTAAAACAACTGATAACGAGGTTGTGGTTTTCCCCCTAAAATGTACTTATGTACAATGTATTATTCAGGCTGTATCCAAAGAAAAAGTACCTATATTTTCAATAGAATATAATTAAAATAAATTTGACTTTTTGAGAGAGAGAGAGAGAGAGAGAGAGAGAGAGAGAGAGAGCGAAAATGAAAAGAGAGCATGATATTCACTTTTGCATGTAAACACGTTACATAACAGCAATTTTGGGATCATATAAATAATCAGAATAAACTAATATAGCGGATGCATCAAGACATTTTTTTATTTCCCCTCACCACTTTCTGCATTTCTGAAAAAAAACAATTGAATTATGAATGCAACTTTAAAAGGGATTTAAGATTCCATATATATGTAGAACTGATGGAAGGTTAAAATTACGCCTATTAATTAATCATTTCATTTTTCAAAGATATTACAATGAGTGTTTCCATTTAAAAAAGAACACATGACCTTCAAAATTGCAAAAAATGCGTTTAGAATCAATTTGCGCATGCGTATCGGAAGGCGAAAAGGCGAGATATTGATTCCCATGTTGGCGGGTTTCGGGGCGCCAACAGGAAAAGATTTTTTTGCGAGGCGAAAGTCACATTTCGGGGCGATATTTTGGGGCGAAAAGACGAAAAATTCTTGGCAAAAAGTCGAAAAATATTTTTCGTCCTTTCGCCCCGAAATTTCGTTCTTTTCGCCCCCAAAAACCCGCCACACGACTGGAAGAAATTAGCTACCATAGAAATGAGACGGAAAACCCACGTAAATCAACGAGCACTTCATGAATACTTAATATATCTACTGACGAGTAAAACCACATTGTTCCCCCCAAATAAACCGCGCGATAACTTATGTTAAACGAAGAGCTTGACGTCACCTCTACCGGTTTGAATGGATATATACACATTACAATTAGTCACTGATTGGTCAGTTTCAATCAGGAATTATACCAGTAATGCCGAACCCCTTGCGAAATGGTTCTAAGTACATAAACATAAATATACATATACAAAACTATCTTATAGCAACAACACGGGGTTTTTTCCCGGGGGATGTGCATGGGTTCGATAAGGTATAAAGTAATAGGTGTATAGGTGTATGTCTCTCGATGACAGTTTTCCCATGAAATAAATTATTCGGTGATGCATAAAAAATAACTTTATATTAGAAAAATTGATGATAAAAAATGTTGGTATATCAAAGTGTTAAAAAAAAAACAATAACTGACTCACAATAATTAAATATGGAAATCTTGTTTATTAGTGATGATAAATTATTTAAAGAAAAGAATAAAAGTAGACTGAAAATATATTTGTAATTAAATATGATTTTTCAACAGCGCTAAAGCACAAGTATGTATGTATGTATGTAATACAACATGTGTTTTACTCTCCACTATCATCTTGTTTTTTGTTTGTGTTTTCCCTCCAAGGAAAGGCGTCCTGAATTACTATCCATTCATTCCAGCAAAATCTAAAGTAATGGAATGCTAAGTAATCAGTTTTTGAATTGCCTGGTGTTACACAGTTATACAACTTATGCTACAAAGCTAAAGATATTTGAGTAGGTTTCCCAAGAACCACCCAGTTCATACCGAAAAAGGGAATAGGTGTTGATGTTCCAAGAATTACCGGGTTCGGGTTGATATAAAAAATCGTTTTCCACGGCCGTCTTTCAATGTACAGCCATGGCTCATCTTTGTATGACAATAGCTATAGCCGTTGTTTTTGGGGAATGCGTCGATTAGAACCGTCGTGTTCGAAATTGAATATGAGGAAAAACTCCTTTTTAAGATGATAAAAACGGAGATGGAATTGACTAAACTTAAAACTGACATTGAAACCGCCCTCACTGAGATGAAGGCACAGATATCTAGCGCTAAACAAGACTCATTAGGGGCGGTAGAAATGTGAGAAACGTGAAACAGGCAATATAAAGTTGAACGCAGTGAAATTCCCGACAAAGTTGACAAATAGATCGACAGAGACATGAACTTCTTGAAATCATCCGTAATCAAGAGGGACAAATTTCTGAACTTCGCCATAGTTTTCAACAAATGAATCAAAATATCTCAGGTAAATATCATTTTAATAGTTTATTTAATTTCAGTGGAAACAGGTGGATTGCACATGTATTATTACGGCTTTTCGCAAACCAGCGGATGTTACGGTTTTCCCCCGAATCATATTTTTCTTCATTTTCCGTTCAAATTTTGTTTCTCGTTCAAGTTTATTAGCGAAATTTCAATAAATAAATTTGTCTTTCGTCATTTTTAGTCAAAGTTTGAAATATGGTAAATGCACATGATAAATTAACACAATCAAATGCATCCATTTAATTTTTTTTTAAAAAAGAGCAAAATTATCAAGGCTACTTTGCGAATAATGAAAGCTAGTTTTACAAGTTTTTACGAATAGTAAAACATCATATACAACAAACCAAGAAATGATATTTAAAATTAAAAAATTTACAAATCCATTTTCTCCCGCTCATTTTTTTTTGCCAACCCAACTCGTGTTAGCACAATCTACGGTAGTGGACTGATTTCGGTAGATTTGTCATCATTATTAGGTGTAATAGTAATTTCCATAACAAAACTGTTTCTTAGATATAATATATATATACTAATTTAATTTTGTCATATTATTTACAGATCCAGTCCAGACTTTAATGTAAGGATCATATAATCATTTTTATAGCATAGGATTATCATTCTTATAAATATCAGTCATTCAACAAGTTGGAAAATCCAAAATGTTTAATAATAGAATAAATCTGATTTGGCCAAAAAGTGCTTGTATTGTAATTAATTGCACTGATCAAAATACATATAAGTTCATGATAGATTTGTTGTTTTCAATGCTTTTTAAGTAAACCTGATCATTCTTTAGCTAAAATAGGAATTCATAGGAAAGACATGATTGTGATGTCAGTGCTAAGGGGGTCCGGAGGCATGCCCAGAAAAAAAAATGATTCTAGCAATTCAATGCACCTTATTTTCATCTGTTTTGACAAGATTCTTGACCCAGGCGGGCAGTTAACCTATCTATCGTTCTTGGGAAGGACCAGTACTAGACTCACATCCTCCGTAAAGATTTCTCGCATACAAAACCCATAGATGGTATCCGGGCTCGAACTCACAGCCTTCAAAACCAATATATTATTAGAGAGAGATCCGTGAAACTATTTTCTGTATGCTTTATATTGCCATTACTACTAAATTAATGAAACGGCCTGAAAAGCTAGCTTGCGTGTTCTAGTACAGCTTGGGCACTTTTTGAAAGTGATTGAGGAGGTTATTTTTTTCTTTTGCGCAAAACAGTATTACATTATATTTTTGGCTCTATTAAAAAAAGCATAAATTGGTTACATTCTATTTAATTAACATTGGCATGTCTGTTATTGTCCATTTGTTGTTTTAATATGATTCCTTTCTATTTAAATACATATATTTTTGTTCACCTTATAATCTGTAAAAGAGAGAGAGAGAGAGAGAAGAGCACTAAAACCGTCCATAAAATCATAGAATAAATGTGGGGTTTTCTTTGGTCGCAGTTCAAAATGTATAAAACACTGAGTTTGATTTGATCATTGTTTATCAATTTTATATAAAATGCACAATAAATCCGACTTGGATTTTTTACTAACGCTATGAGTGCATTAATTGACGTCTTTGACATGCACACAAGCGTTTGACTGATTCAGATTATAGCAGACACAATGACGTTGCCAAGGTGACAGCGGAAATATGTGTGACAGCGGATTCTCTCACAGCAGGGGTCAGCATGGGTGACTGGTCATTTAGCTAACTTTTATTTCAGTAAGTGGCTCACAATGGGGATTTCCACCACTTATCACATCATTTACCCAATTAAGGCAATTTCAGTCACAAAGAAAGTGTTTGATCATGCCACATTGCCAGGGGGGGGGGGGGCTTGAGCCCTCTAAGTCCCCCCACCCATACACACCGGTGAATCCGGGCCTGCCCTTGAGATGATCTGTGAATGTATGTTCAAAAAAACCTATTAAGCAAAGATAGGAAACACCTGTAACAGATAGAGGGAAACTATTATTTTTGTCACGCGACAGGTCACTGAATTTTGCACAAAAAAAAAAATATATATATATAATATCATTTTTCTAGTGCAAGAAAATATTTTCGGTTTAATTGATTTTGAAAATTAATTAATTTTTTTTATTAAAATTTAACCAGTGCAGCAGAAAAACACACAATCTACATATTTTCCTCATGCAGGGGCTTTTGTATTTTACATAAAACATTTTTTTTTCTTTACTATTTTTAACATATAAGGTATTATTTTGAAGGTAATATATAGTTCTATTGCAAGATATGAATTGTTTTCAAGTATCTTCAAAGAATAGCAGAAACTTTCAAACGTGAATTTGCGAGATCTGGACAATCAATTTTAGAGGAGCGATGCAATAAGTCTATAAGATTTAAATATAAAACGATAACATATTTACAGTTTGTCACGTACGCCATATATATATTTGCCTTTGAATCCGCGTTGTGGAATCAACTCCTGTTTGATTGACTATACACAGGATGAAGTCAGTATTATTGGGTACATTTTATAAGGCTACATGCAAAACATGACGTTATCAACTGCCACCGAAACAAGCTCTGCCTATTTACTCACAAGATCACGAAGGCAGCATACACTCATATTTTCTTCATATCAAGACCTTACGGATCATTTTTATGCAATATATTTTTTCAAATTTTGAACGAAATGCAAGCATTTTATTGGACGATTAGGTCGGACAAACTGTATGTTTTGTTCTTGCCATTTATTTATTGCTGTGATTTATCCCGATATATTTTTAATGTATTGTTTATATTTTATATTGAATTTTCCGATGCAGATGCTTACTGTTAGAGGTTGATGCCCTTTTAAATATAGTTTAAAGCACCCCAGTTGGCCATTTCTTCAACATACCGTTCCAAGACGGTAACTATTGGTATTTCTCTGTTTTTATGAAATGTCATGATTTTTGCCTTTATATTTTTACCTGCATCCCCGTCCCTAGTTTATAAAATATATGTTGAATTTCTTCCTCAAACAACCTTTTTCTGTGTTCTTATATTTTCACATGAGACGTCAAACTATAACCGGACAACATATTAGTAGATTACATATAAAAATTGTGGAAAGCTATTCAAAATTATTGCGCAAAATAGTCAAAAATAATTTATGAAATACAAAGAATGATCTTGATCAACTGTACAATATTAAGACAAAACGTGTTTCTAAATATTCGTGTTTTGCTGTAATTTCCAATCCGCATTTATGAATATGAATTTAATTTGCAACGAAGCTTAAAAGTATCAAGTGCCATTTTTTTAAATCTATTATAATGCCATCAGGTATGAAGGATATACCGTACATGTTTTTCTGAATGAGGGTTTGAAAAAATAACATGTTTCAATTCTCAATCATTTTCCCAGGATTAATAGCATATAAGCTAATAATGAACATACCTAAATAGTCTTTTCTAAAAACCATGTTGTGATAGCGTCGTAGATAAATAGAAATATTTTTAAAATCGATAACTAAACTAATACTGGAAGCATACTTCTTGCGAATTTTTACAAGTGATTACGGCATCAAATTTGGAAGATACTAGAAGTGATGTTTTCGGATGTTTTTTTTGTTGTTTTTTTCATGTTCATATCGTCTTAAATTACGAACCCTAATTTTTAACGCTTCCTTTATTACTTTTGTTTTATTTATGTTGTTTTAATTTAAGTATTTTTAGCATTTCGATTTTTCTAGAAAGGTCAGGGTCATTCAGTGACAAAAATGCATATATTGTTTGTTGAAGTATAATTCTTTAAGTCATATACCTGCACGTCGATATTATGCATTATTTTCTTCATCATATTTCAAATCCTTTAGAGATTAGCAGTCGGAAAGCCTTTTTGTTTGTTATATTACCAAGGGATGTTTTAGTTTTAACTTTTGCTCATTTAATAAAATATATATTGATATCATATGTAAAGTTAGGCTTTTCATTGATTTTAAGTAATAGAGCTAAGAAAATTTAAGCTAAAATAAGATATTAAGGATTCTATGATGTGTGGTTGAGAAAATTAAAGTTTATGCCCATTTTAGAAGTAAGACGAAATATATTATAAATTTATAATAAAGTTGCTTGCATTATTTATCATCAGTGGTCATTCTTAGCTGTTTTTAAAAATTTTTAAAATATCAGAATTCTGTATTACATAAAAGCTCCTACTCTATTAAGTCAAACATATCGATTTCGTACAAATGTGCTGTACACGGCTTTCCTGAATACTTCACCGAGGTGTATTTTCTGCAAAAACTATTTTTCATGGAGATTGCTTTATTAATATGGAGATTACATTTTGTATGATTTTCTTTATTTCTTTATTATCTATCAAAATTGATCAAAGTCTCATTCCTGTGATAAATACATTAAGAATAAATTTATTTAACATTATAATAATGATGGTATTAATAATAAAAAACGACATTTATATATATACACACAAAATAATCTCGTGATTTCCTCTAGATTACGTCTTAACATAAATTAATTAGTAAATAAATATAAATACTTTACTTAAGTTTTTCACTGAAAGCCATTTTAAAACATGCTTAAAATTTGATTATAATCGGATTTTCCAATCTTCATAGCATTTTCTTTACCTTCAGATCTCTCATCAACTCCAACCGTGGCTTTCAATGCACGTGATGTAACGAATCTTTCTCCAATAAAGGAGAGACCATGATTTTCATGACCAACCTTGTGAACATTAGAGATGTTATGACAACACTACAGGAGTCTTTACGGCGCCCGTACATGGACTATACTTGTTTACCGTACAACTGTGTCAAACAAATCGAAACCATTTCTATGCTAGTATCATTGTTGCAGGCGAAGAGTATGGGAGGTTTTATGATTTCGATTTAACGCTTATCCTTGTAATACGGCTCAGACTGTAGCTGTTATGCAGCCTGGGGAGACAGCTCTTGTCCGCTCTGAATATGGTGGTCAACAATTGTATGAGGATAACGACCATAAATCGTACTTTACTGGTTCTTTGATTAGCAGACTACCTCCTACAACAGACTAATAATTCAGTGTACACAATAGTGTATATCATTTTATAAACTATTTTGCATTTAGTAGAAACACAGTGGAATATATTTACAGCCTTGTTGAAATGTTTGTTCTAGTTTAAATTATTGTATTGAGGTATAACGGAGTTACATTTCAGAATAAATTATGATTTTGTGTGAATGTTTCTTCACAATGTATTGAAGTTGCATTTAGATAAATGTATTTCCGGTGAATTTTACTACCGCCATGAACTGTAAACTATATATGTTTATTTTAGTATAAACTTTTACAGACTAACATTTCAGTACCTAAATATGAGTCTACATTAATTAAAAAGCATGTTGTTTCACACTCATCAAAGTTGCGTTAAGCTAACACTTGGATATAGTTTCTGATGAAATTTACTGCCCAAAATGAATGAAAACGTATATACCTGTACATGTTATATAGCAAAAACTGAAAGGTATGTGTGAATTTGATTTTGATTATAAGTTGTTGTTGTTTTTTTGGTGTCAAACCTGTCTTACGCGGTCAGTCAAGAAAACAAGAAAAAGTGACAGCTTAAAAGAAAAAGAGGCCGCAAAATGATGGTGTAACATATAACCAATTGATTGTAAAGAAATATCAAAACTGACCGCTAAATTAAGGTTGACCGCTTAATACAGGTGAGGGCTAGTACAGACTGAACTGTACGCTGTTTTCCCATTAATAAGTGAAATTAATTCCACAATGCCACTAGATATGATTTCCTTATTTATCATTTTAATTCATCACATATTCTCTTGTCTTTGTTAACTGTTAAGTGATCATATGATGAGGTGGAGACTTGCTCTGAGCAGCCACCATACTTTGTTCAAGATCATTATTTTCTTGTTTGTACACTTTTTATCATGCGATCGTTTTGCTTTTTTTTTAAATAATAAATAAATAAATAAATAAATAAACAAAGGTAAAATTTCAAATAACTTCCGGACTTGTAATTTGTTACATGACATTTAAATAATTTCTTGTTGACATCTATTTATCTATCTATGAAACAAAACATAATTCAGAATTAAATAACAAGCCAAATATATAAACACACATATATATATAGACCCCGAATAAACGGAGGCATCCGGATAAACATTTATTTTACGTCGATTGGGAAGCAAGTTCTTACAACTTTTACTAATCCCTTTCGACGGTTCCTGGGCTCGGCCTTTTAATATACGAGTATACAACCGACCGTATCACTGTATTGAACCGTCGCCTTCATTTTGCTGGCATTTTTTTATCCCTATATAAGATAGACCGTTTTTTAAATGCATGTATAAAATGCATGTTAGAAATAAACAAATTTCAAGACAATCATTTAAATTGTAGAGGTCAAAGGCTCAGTGTAATGTTTCATTAACACTTTTTTATGTAAACGTGTGCATCTTCTACATGCGTGCGTTTGTTTCAAAGTTATTCCGCACACACACACACACACACACACACACAAATAAAAAATAGACATTTTCTCAATTTAAACGTTCTATTTTTACCTACTGTGCATATCTTAAAGAGTCAAAGGTCACACTCTGGAAATTGCCCTAAAAGCTGTCTATTCGGGCGGACTGACTCTCATTTAATTCTATATCATCATCCCCATGCGCATGCGCAATTGCACATATTTCGTGTTTTGCATTCATGAACGTCACGTGACGATGGAGAATACCGGGCAATCTAGAAGCTTAGTTTAGTTTATTTTAAACATATTTTGTTTCAGATTTGAAATTGAAATGGGGTCGGGCCACAAGTTCTAGCAACATTAATTACGGCCCTTCCCCATTACAATCATTTTACAATTTCCAAAGTCACGTGTAATATAATTTTATATTACCCAAATCTAGAAATCTAGAAGCTTCGCTGCTTGGATGTTTGTTCATCAAACAATCATTAACGTTGTAAAGTAAAACAACTCACCATTAGGTCACTATAAAATGTGCGCTTTGTTGGTAACTTTTCGAGTAATAAGTTTAACATTGAGCCATTTTTGCTGCTTGTCTGATATTTGTCTGTTTGACTGATGCTTCTATAGTTTGTCTTTACTTCTATCTAAGAAAGCAAAAGTAGTGCTACAGAGTACACGGTAATATTAACATAAGAAACAAAGGTAAAACTGGTAGAGATCTAGTTATTTCAAAGTAAGAGAGAGAGAGAGAGACGAAGAAGAAGAAGAAGAAAGCAAATAAAACACAAGTTACAAACGAGAAACATATTTGTAAAACAAAGGTAGACGGCGATGGTGGAGAAGCATGAATACCGGTTATTAAGTGTACGATTCATTATTTGTGAAGCATTTCATCCCATGAAGTCCCATCCACCACCATCGGCAGAGTAAAGATCTTTGTAATAAAAGGCACACCATCTTTTAGTGAGACGTACGGTGAAACAGACTATAATATACTGCTGGTATTTATTATGGAAGGGAATCGCCGCCAAAATCATTTTACAACACAAATGTTGCATTTGTTTATTATTTAAATGAAGAGTTTAAAATTCCTTTTATAAAATGCAGAAGTATAGAAACTTCATACTCAATGTACAAAATTTTGATTTAAATTGTAAAAATACAATAACGCAACTTTTAGAATTCAGAATTGAAAGTATTAAAAGTTTTGGTATAATGAATGTGTGCATGTGCATACTTTCTACTGCAGAATTAGATGAATATACTAGTATATACATCTGTTCTAATTTTAAATTTTGATTCCTGCAAAACTCAATATTTAACCTTCAAAACATGCATAAATATTTTTTCAGGTCCCTATAATCAGGGTCACCCCATTTTTTTCATCGTCAATAGGTGTGTGGGGTTGAGGCCATCCCACTCCACACCGTATATAATTTAACATATAGAGATATATAATTAAAGATATATACAATTTATGCAATATATTATCAGTAATAATTTATAGGATCTGAGAAAAAAAGAACAAAAAACATTGAAATAACAAACAGAAAAATGAGGGGGAAAAACCATATTCACCAAATATATATTTTCTATGGATGAGTTGTCGTGATTAAGATTTAATTTTCTTTTGTTTTGGATTAAATATTATTTAAGGTATTTGAGACAAAAGTCTTACAACTGATCACCTTTCTCTTTCTGCATTGCTAATTCTTGCAGATTTATAAATTTCCCAAGCAAATTTTAACCTTTTCTTCATTGATTGACAGTTTGGTAAAATTTGTTTCATTTTACATAGGAAAATACATCTTTTAACTTCTAAAAATAAATGTAATTTTTTTTTTTAAAAAGTACACATCTTATTATCTGTTATATTCATTTGTACAACAAATAATTAGTATCTAATATTCTATAAAGTATCCTTGTTTGTAACCATTGAATATATGAATCTCTTGTAGTTTGAAATGTTAGACTGTAAATATCATTCCATGGTTAAGACAAATCAGAGTAAACATTATTCCATTTTTCTTGACTTCTTGGAATATCATTATTTGCTATAAGTTTTCTATAAACTTGTTTATTGGTATACGCACCAACAATAATTGGTTTTAAGTGAGAACTGATTACTGGAAATTTTACTATGTTATTCTTGAATTCAGTTGTACAGGCTGCTTTATATCTATTCACATTTATTCTGCGAGCTTCATAAAGTATAAAATTGATATAACAACCTGTTTTAACCACTTCTCTATGCATTAAAAGTTCTCCTTTTTTTCACAATTAACAAAACGTAAGCTTTTTATAAAAATTCCTTATCTCCAGACAAAAATTTTTGATTATAAAACAAAGGTAAATCTAAGAAAACAGTTTCTGTATTGATCACTAAACTGTTAACATACTCTGTATAAGTTTTCAAAACAGTTATCCAAAAATTGTTGTTTTTTTTACTAATAACTCTATCTGCATACAATTTTTCAGTACAAAACAACATATCTATATTAAATATTGATTTAACAAATATGAAACATTGACTGTTTACTATATTTATATATCATTTTTACCAGCTAAGTTTAAGTGAGTTGTTATAGGAAAATATGTTTGTCATCTTTAATCCCCCTTCAAAATAATCTTTACATGTTATAGTACTTTTGATTTTTACTCGCTCACCCCATACAAAATCCGTGAACAATTCATGTATATTTTCCATTATTTTACGAGGTGGTGTTGGTAAAGAAGTAAAACAATGCGTTAAAAGTGGAAGTAATAATGAGTTTACTACTGTTATTTTACCAATAGGGGACACTTTCTTCTTTTCCAAAATAAAATACATTTCTTAATTTTTCTCTATTTTCTCCTTAAAATAATTTCAACCATTTTTTAAGAATTACATCAAAAATAATGCCAAGTAATTTAAATTTATTTGTTCCCCCATTTGAGTTTCCATCTGGTCTTTATGGCTTTTGTACTATATTTCATTGAACCAATCCAAATAATATGTGTTTTATCAAAGTTTACTTTAAGCCCTAAGTAATGTGAATATTCATGTAAAATAATTAAAGTTGTGTTAAGAGATTTTTCAGAACCGTATAATAATAAATAAGTGTCATTTGCAAATTGGGAAAAATTTTATTCTTCTTCAAATAATAAACCTTTAATATCCTTTCATTTTATTTTTGCAGATAGTAATTCTGCACATAGGATAAAAATATAGGCTGAGATCGGATCAGCTTGCCGACAGCCTCGACCGGGTGTGAAGAAATTTGATAAAAATCCTTTAATTGTATTGCTAAACTAGTATTATATAAAAACATTGAAATCCACTTTTTAAAATCTACCGTGACAATTAAACCTGGGATTTTATTTTCCTCTGTGTATTGCATGCATAAATATAAATTAACAAAAGTCAGCTTTAGGAACAGCGTTTACAAACTAACAAATGCATTTATCGTAACAATTGCAATACTGCAGTCGTGGCGATTTCACATATCTCCTGACGCGTACATGTTACAAATCGTTATTTGCTCGCGGTATAAATTCTCGCTTGGGACAGGAACCAGCGCTTTAACCCCGATGATGTGATGACGTCACTCAATGCTGCTTTTATGAATAGCAATCAACAAAACACCTGATCTGCGAGCAAGCTATTGATTTGATGATGTATACGCCTCTCATAGCGGTACTTGCCTCTACAATATACACAAATAGACTCAATGTTTTATATCAAGGATATATATAGTCCTATTCATAAGACCTGGCATAACTTATTTTACTATTTTGTATTTATTTGTTTAACTCGCATTTGCAGTAAAAGTCAAAATGTTAAAAATCATATGCGAGTTTGGGCTAGGATATATGATGAACTAAGACACTTTTAAAAGCAATCTGTTATGTACAGCGGAACTTCGGAAAACTGAAAACTTTTGGGACTTGGCAATGGATGTTTTGTTTTCAGAGGTATTCGGTTCATTGGAGTTTTTGTCTTTTCCCCTTTTATTGGTATATTTGTTATTTATGTAATTCTTTTTTTCTTCCTCTCCCTCTCTTTCTTTCCTTCTTTATTTTTATTTATTTATTTACATATATTTTCAGATTCTTAAAGTATTTTTATTATATGCGTGTGTCTTTCTTTCCAGTTCTTACATTTATTTAATCGTATTTTTTCTTATTCTTGTCTTTTCATCAGATCATTGCTATAGGAAATATACGATTATTAAATCATTATATAATGCAATGTCCACATATTGTGCACTTGAATGTCACGGAGTCACGGACACAAGTTGGTTACCCTTGATCTCATCTGGGAGGACTTGACCCAAATTATACTAGCTGTATCTGTGACTAATATGAACACTGTACCTTGTAAAGGCAATGAAAAGATGGCTGACGAAAACCAACACCCCTCTAAAATTAACAGATGTGGTTATGGGGTGGGGTTGGGGGTATAAAATCGTATGAAGTGGCTAGACAGAGACTGGGATGAAACTTATCTTATTCACTAATATTGATAGCAACTTCCCTGTCTGCAAATTTGCTCTTAAAGTCTAAGATGTTATCCTGTACATGTATCAGATGATAAAATAAAAATCTTGACTCCACTGAGACTCGAGTGCCACTTTGAAAAGGGTCTGTATCTAATTATTTTATAAGCACGGAATTCCAAACAATTTTTTCGGTGCATGAATAAAGAAGATACTGTAGACGAAAGCATGCACTGATCACGCAGTAACCCCAAAACTTATCCTCATTTCATGAAATCCTAAATTTTCATCGCGAGCATATTCTTACCTGTATTAGAACATAAGCCGGAGTGGTATACGTGTACGTCAGCCCTAGACGACAACAGTACACTCCATACGAATTTGTTTGGTTCCCGGCACAACAGAGGTAAGTTGTGGTTCCTGGCTCAATTAAAAATAATTTTGTCGCTTCTTACTACTTTACACTTTTTCAAAGGTTCAATTGTAAAATGCAAAAGTCTGATAAAATACACTGCGGCCGATACAATTGTCACTTGTATTTGTTAAGTTTTTATTTTCATTAAGCTGACGATTGTGGCGATTATATGTCTGCATTTATACGTTTTACATAGAATATTGAGATTTGCAAAATTCAAGAAAATAATTTACAACAACGGAACATGTAGATTATGACATTTAGTATATTCATATATTTGAGCATTTAAAAATAAACACATGTTTTAATTGTACTTTTTGATTACTTGTAATTTTATGTTTTTAAATTTGCGTCTTTTACAATAATGTAATTGAATTCACACAACAAACAGATTGAAATATGTAAATTCTACATTTCGTATTTTATACTAAATTTTTAATTAAAAGTCCATCTAATGCAAAATTTATGTTGTTAAAATCAACAAATACAACATTTGTTTTGAAAATAATTTTGGTGGCAATTTCCTTTCATAATCTATAACGTTCACGAAACAACAATCAGTGGGCATCAAAGAAATGTTTTGATAAAATAACTCAATATTTATCAAAGATACTGTAATTCAGTCAGAATACTTTATTACATTCTCATGAATAAGAAATAATGGTGCGTAACTTTTTCCCGGTATGTATAGGAATATCTGCCAATGAAAATCATTAAAATACTCAATCGTTACTGTCTTACATCATCATATTATTTAGGTCAAACGTGAGGTAAGACAGCTACGCCGAAAAAAAAAAGGTTTATCAGTAATATATATATATCAGTCATTACGGCGTGATAATTGTTGCACATTTTTTATTTAGAATACATTTAGACAATAAAAAATGTGTTCTAAAAAGGAAAATATTTCCAAAGTATATGGACAAAACAAAAAGAAAAGGTAATCCAACCATCATTAAATTGTAATCATGGCCCATCAAATGATCATGGGAATTTTATAGTAGATGCAAGCCTTTAATATGGACTTTGAGCAAAAGATCGAGCCTTTAACTCCAAAACAAATGGTGTTTTCATCTGCACTGAAGTCCTTTCATGCATTTGAAGGACCATGATTATAATTATATGATGGATTGATTACCTTAAAGTTTAAGAATTAGAATACAGTTGTTTAGCAATCACCAGTTCTGAAGTATTTTGCATGTAGCATCTCCAAAATACAGTGTTCTGAAACTCTTCCATATATTTACTTACTCACCATCGATTTATGTTCGGTGAAATTGTTTTGCAAGGTAAAACGTTTGAGAAAATGGCGATTATTTTTTCTTCACTCGCTATTTATCGGAAAGTGGAGTTAAAAAAGATTGATATTCCAGACGTTGTACTAAGTGCCCAAACTACGAATTCCCGAATTTCATTTCTATATGCTAATCTGTTAAAGGGAAATAAGCCAGTTCCGAAGGACTTGTGAAACGGGTTCGCATATAAGGTATCATACCGGGTGAACAATTCATTTACGAAACTGCTTTGAAAACAGTTTGTGTCGGTTACAAGTTTTCTCATTTCAGGAGGGCATGTTTCCTGGGTTGGAATCCATGGAAAGGCTGCATTTTCATCATGGCCATTCGTATATTCTAAGTATGTCCACCGTTAATGTGGTTTGCATAGGGGACCCTATCTTGAAAAAGTGATATCTTTGTAATAACACTGTTTTAATGTAATACTGAAACATGTCAAAAATATTAAGAATTCTGAAAGTGTAGAACTTTTCGTATTTTTTAAATCGATAATCTGAAAAGTGTGTCGGAACTGGCTAAAAACTGTATATGACGGAATCAATTTTGTGCCACTTTGAATGTCGTGGCTTTCTAAAGGCGACGCACGACAATCTAAAACGATCACGACAATGCGACACGACACTCGATATCATAGCGCACAAATGCTGCGTTAACTAAATTACTATCCTTTTTCCACTAAATATCGCATTAAATGACGTGCGTCGCGTCGCATTATCGTGTGTCGTTTCATAAGAGATCTTAATTAATTAGTTAATTTTTATATACAGTATAACAATATATTTGGTAGGGTAATTATCATAACGAAATAAAAGAAAGCTTGTAACAGCGGATTTAATTGATTATTCCACGAAATAGAGTCGGATTTTATGTGAAATCTAGTGAAGCTTACCCGTAGGTGCTCATTGTTAAAATCACTTTATCGTGAAATCACAAAAACGTCACAAAAAATATGGCTACCGGTGTGTCCACATGTTACATCAGTTGCGGCTGTATCAGAACTCCGCATTGTGCCGATTTGGGGAGACATGTTCTCATATGCTACGGGTCGTGTAATTCAGTATGTCTCTGTGTACCCGAGGTAAACTATGTTAGATGTCTTTAATCATTTGATAGATTATGTTTCATTAGAATTCGCAATGAAAAACAAGTATGTTTCCTGGATTGATCCTTGCACACTAACAACCCATACTTATGCCAGTTAAATAGTAAATTCAGTATACCACATGACTTGCCTCTGACTTAACTATTTGAGTTTACCGTCGCTTCGACAGTATTTCAGTCATATAGCGCCGTCCAGCTAATTACAGGTGGAGGAAGACCCCAAATGCACGGAGGCATCCGGGTAAAACTACCGACCTACCGCAAGCCAGCTGGAAGGCTTTCTCACATAAAAATCCGAATGACCTTGCCGGGATTCGAACCCACGCGGTGAGGGGCTGAGTGAGCTTTAAAGTCAGCGTCATTGAGTCCCCATATACCACATGTAACTATTAGCGGGCATTTTCGACGATGGCTCATCAGTAACTTTCAATAGGCATACTGTCTCTAAGTTGTACTATGAAAGTACAAATATACTTCTTCATTTTGTAATATTTTTTTATCATGGTGAGTGGTGGTTATTTGAACTTAATGGTTAAAAATTAGAGATTTTTGCATACAATGTGGAAAGTCTTCTACAGATAAAAGGGAAAATGCACAACATGAAAATGCATACACAACAGCACGAGAGACTAGGTATGTGCATCAAGCGCATTTGTTAAATGATGATTTCGTGAAAAAAAATTCATTACTTTAGTATTCATATTTTATAGACAAGAGAAAACACCTTGTTCCTTAAAAAACGTGTTGGAGCAATATGAATAAACACGTTAAATAAGTCAATGATTATGATAATAATGATAATAGTAATAATAATACATTATACAAGCAATACAGTATTAACATTACGCCACATTCAACGATACAACGTTTTATTGTTTTCTTTTTTTTGTAGTTCAAACATGGAAATCATAGTTTTACATAGTTGTAAACAGTTTGGTCAATTCACAGGAAAATGCTAGTAAACATAACCAGGCTTGTGCGAGTGGGCCATCCTCAGGACGTGTTGAAAATGTAGTTTCTCAGACGGAGGAAGAAATAAACAAAGATAAAATAAGGTCAAGTGCTTTGATTGCAAGGGTGTTTATCCAAACAGGAAAGTACTGTATTTCATGCATTTCGAACGTCTAGAGTGTAAACAAAGTTTTTCTATGATTTGTCCTACTTTTCGATTCGATGTGGCCCAGTTTTCAAATATCTTACCAAGTTCCATGACGGTTTGACAAAAATGTGGCTTCTAGAGCGTTCCATGTGTTTTTTTTTTCTGATATTTTCTAAGGTTTAACCTACTTGACCACACGTGACCTCATTTCAAATTCATCCAAATTTCGTGTAGGCAAAGATTCTAACCCGGTTTCATGAGGTTTAGGCAAAAGATAAGGTCTCTAAAGTGTTCACAATGTTTTCTGGATTTTCTAAGTTCTGACCTAGACTACTTTCTTACCCAATGTAACCTAATTTCGACCTCATCCAAGATGAAACTCGCACGAAGTGTCATGAAGATTGGGCAAAAAATGTGGCCACTACAGTTTTCACGATGGATGAAGACGGTCCTCAAAAGCTCATCCTGAAAACAAGTGCTCAGTTTGGCTAAAAAACTGTATAAATTACATCACATAATCTTCATTTCTTCACATTAATGTTCAAGTCTAGCCAATTTCCATTTGTAGATAAAATGTCTTATTCAAGTTAATCTTAATGCATGCGTATGACTTTCTAATAAATATTTCTAAACAAACTTCTTCAAATTGTTGTAAACAAGTTCTATCTTTACTTTACACTTTCTTTGCCAATTACAATTTAATATTAGTATAAATGTATGTTTACGTTGATTTACAAACACGTTCCTCAACGGTCCCTGTGTTGGACGAGTACTTTGCACATGAGAATGCCATGAAAACTATTTGGCTCCAAGGGGTTTCTAACTACAATCTTCGGAAAGTTAGTCATTAACGTTGCTATTGGTTCTTGGTGTAATATAATCTGCTTTAAACTGCGACTTAAGTGGATGGTGATAATTAACACAAGGAATAGAAGTGTTCCAGTTTTTACTAACAGTACATGTTACGGGTGCGGGACTGTGATGCATGATATAAAGAATCTCAAAAACAATATTATATACCGAAAGAATAATGGAAAACAAAAATGGTAAAGTTTAAATGATTCTAGGATCTGTAACTTATGTTGAGATTTAATAAATTCTTATATCGAACCGCTTTGTCAAGCTTGGTGCCGAAAAAAAGCACTAAAAGTGCAAAAAAAAGCATAATTTTTCGTATGAAATGTGTAAATTATTTACCAAACCTTGACTGAATTATATATATTATACAGAAACATGACTGAGAAAAAGAAATGCATTTGCTAAACCAAGAAAAAAAAGTTTGTCGGGGCGAAAAGAAGAAAAGTAGAAATTTTTCGGGCGAAAAAAATATTTCGACTCTCCGCCACGAAGTTTCGTCTTTTCCCCCCGAAATTTCGACTTTTCTCCCCTCCGACTCGAGAATCCATATCTCGCCTTTTCGCCTTCCTGTACGCAAACGAAGTAGGGCAGTGAACTTATAGTCTGGTGTACCTTCCCTACATTACGGAAATGGGAATCAGACTAAAAGCTTATGCATTATGGAAATAGGAATGGGGTATATTAATACCAGATAATTAATTAAATGTTATATAATATACAAAAAAAATGTAAAAGATAATTTGACTTGGCTTGACTTGACTATTTGAAGTTACCGTCGCTTCGACAGTATTTCAGTCCTAAAGCGACGTCCAGCTAATTAAAGGTGGAGGAAGACCCCGAATGCACGGAGGCATCCGGGTAGAACCACCGACCTACCGCAAGCCAGCTGGAAGGCTTTCTCACATGAAAATCCGAATGACCTTGCCGGGATTCGAACCCACGCGTTGAGGGACTGAGTGAGTGTTAATGTCAGCGACTTTACCCTCTCGGCCACGGAGGACTCAAAAGATTATTTGAAAACAACAACAATTGCAACAAAACTTGACCAAATGTGGAACGAACAATTGCTCGCACTTGTGCTGTCGTGGTTTTAGATCAATCTTGTTTTTTGTGGGGTTTTTTTTAATAGTTTTTGGCATGCTTAACAGATGAATTCTAATGCTATTGGTTCAGTGACCGTTTATGTTTAAGTTATGTATAAAGAAAATCAACAAATGCACTGAGAAGATTTGATTACATTTAACTTTTTGTACAATTTAATAAATAAATGGTTTATGCCAAGAAAAATTTATAATGAAGTAGTGAATAGTTACCTGATTTCATTACCGCGATCATTCAAAATGCTTCGGATCTCCGTGTATAAATAACCAGCAAAGAAGTACTCTCGAATTAAATCACTCTCTGTTAACGGTTAATAGTTCACTTTATGTATTCTTTTCTTTGACTAGTGGATTGCATTTTCTATACATAAAATCACATACATATACAAGAAGGAATCAAAAGTTTCTCTATAGCTTTTTATATTGTAATTTTCAACATCGAATAACAAAATCAAATATATATCAAACGCCATGAACTTACTTTTACAAACGTTTCCCTCCGTTTTGTCAAATATCACGTTCATATGTAAACTCAAAATTGGAATATTTTGTGGAATTAATGTGATCAACTGATAACGAGATTGTAGTTTTTCCCCATAAAATGTACTTATGTACAATGTACTTATTTCAGGCTGTATCTCATTGAAAAATGTACTTATATTTCCAATAGAATATAATTAAAATAAAATTGACATTTATGAGAGAAAGAGAGAGACAGAGCGAAAAAGAGAGATAGCATGATATTCACTTTGCATGTGACGTCTTTATGTGGGCTCATTTATGAAACATGTACATAACATGCAATTGGTATCATATAAATAATCAGACTAAACTGATGCATCAAGATATTTGTTTCATGTCCATGACAACTATCTGCATTTCTGAGAAAAACAATTGAATTAAGAATGTAACTTTCACATGATTTAAAATTTCATATGTATATAGAACAGATGGAAGGTTAAAATTACGCCTATTGATTAATCATTTAATTTTTCAAAGCTATTACAATGATTGTTTCCATTTAAAAAAGAACACATGACCTTCAAAATTGCAAACATGCGTTTAGAATCAATTTGCGCATGCGTATCGGAAGGCGAAAAGGCGAGATATCGATTCCCATGTTGGCGGGTTTTCGGGGCGCCAACAGGAAAAGATTTTTTTGCGAGGCGAATGTCGAAATTTCGGGGCGATATTTTGGGGCTAAAAGACGAAACTTTTTGGCAAAATATCGAAAAATATTGTTCGTCCTTTCGCCCCGAAATTTCGTCTTTTCGCCCCAAAATTTCGTCCTGAAATCTCGCCTGAAATTTCTACTCTTCACCCCGCGAAACTAGGTCTTTTCGTTTCCGACCTTTCACCCCCCAAAACCCGCCACACGACATAGCAGAAATCAACTACCATAGAAATGAGACGGAAAACTACGTAAATCAACGAGCACTTCCCGAACGCTTAATATAACTACGAACGATGTAAACACATTGTTCCACAAAATAAACCGCGACGCTATCTTATGTTAGACGAAGAGCTTGACGTCACCTCTACCTGTTGGAATGGATGTACACATACACTTGAGATTTACAATACCGAGTAATACCCTGGCGAAATGGTCTATAAGTACATAAACAATAGTTATACATAAACAAAACTCATCTTATATGCATTAACACGTGGTTTCCAAGAGGGTATGCATGGGTTCGATTCAGACATACAGGAAAATAGGTGTATAGGTGTATGTCTCTCGTTGACAGTTTTTCCATGAAATAAATTATGTCGGTGATGCACAAAAAATAACTTAGAATATTGATGATAAAACATGTTGGTTATATCAAAATGTTAAAAATAAACTATAACTGCCTCACAATAAATTAAATATGTGAAATTTGTGAAATTTTGTTCATTAAGGGTGGTGAATTATTTTAAGAAAAAGAATAAAAGTAGACTGAAAATATATTTTTAAATTAAATATGAGTTTTCAACAGCGCTAAAGCACAAGTATGTATGTATGTATGTATGTAATACAACATGTGTTTATACTTCTCCACTATCATCTTGTTTTCTTGTTTGTGTTTTCCCTCCAAGGCAAAGGCGTCTTGGATTGCCAGCCATTCATTCCAGTACATCTAAAGTGATAAGAATGCTAAGTAATCAGTTTTTTTAATATGCCGTGGATGTTACACAATTATACAACTTATGCTACAAAGCGTAAAGATATTTGAGTAGGTTTCCAGGAACCTATCCTGTTCATACCGAAAAAGGGAAGAAGGTGTCGATGTTTCAAGGAATTTACCTGGTTCGGGTTGATATAAGAACCCGTCTTCCGCGGCCATCTTTCAATGTACAGCCATGGCTCATCTTTGTATGACAATAGCTATAGCCTTTGTGTTGGTGGAATGCGTCGTTTTAGAACCGGCGTGTTCGAAATTCGAGTATGAAGAAAAGCTCCTTTTTAAGATGATAAAAACGGAAATGGAATGGACTAAACTTAAAACTGACATTGAAACCGCCCTCACTGAGATGAAGGCACAGATATCGAGTGCTAAACAAGACTCATTAGGGGCGGTAAAAGATGTGAGAGAGGTGATACAGGCAATTAAAGTTGAACGAAGTGAAATTACTGACAAAGTTGACAAAGTCGATCGACAAAAAGCTGAACATCTTGACATCATCCATAATCAAGAGGGGCAAATAGCTGAACTTCGCCGTAATCTGATTGATTTTATTCAACAAATGAATCAAAATATTACAGGTAAATAGCATTTTAAAAGTTTATTTAATTTCAGTGAAAACGTGGATTTTAATTGTTTTATTACGGCTTTTCGCAATCCAACAGATGTTACGAATTTCCCCGAATCTTATTTTTCTTCGTATTTCGTTCATATGTTGTTTTCAAGTTCAAGTTTATTAGCGCATTTCAATAAATATAATTTGTCTTTTGTCATTTATATTCAAAGTTATGAAGTATGCTAAATGCACATGACAAATTAAAACTATCAAATGCATACATCTAAATTTAAAAAAAGCGAAATCTTCAAAGGCTACTTTGCGAATAATAAAAGCTACTATTACAAGTATGTTTACGAATACAAGAGCATCGTATACAACGAACCAAGAAATGATATTTAAATTACAAAATCCATTTTCTCTGTTCAATCTTTTTTGCCAACCTAACTCGTGTAAGCACAATCTACGACTGTTATCGTAATTAGGTATAATAGTAATTTCCTTAACAAATCTGTTTCTAAGATATAATATATATATACTAATTTTATTTGTCATATTATTTACAGATGCAGTCTAGACTTTAATGTAAGGATCTATAATCATTTTTTCAGCATAGGTTTATCATTCATATAACTATCAGTCATTCAACAAGTTGTTAATCCAAAATGTTCAATAATAGAATTAATCTGATTTGACCAAGAAGTGCTTGTACTGTAATTAATTGCACTGATCAAAATACATATAAGTTCAAGATTGATTTGTTGATTTCATTGTTTTTTAAGTAAAACTTTATAATAATTTAGCTAAAATAGGAAATTCTTGATAGTCTTCCTAACTTTTCATATACTGTTCAAGTAGGTGTTTTCTTTAGAACACATAAAATGTTCTTCACAAATTCCTAAAACATACTTTATCAAGTTCAGTATAGCTAGACATTCCATACAACAGACCCATACAAGAATATAAGAACAAATAAATTATTAAACATATGAAGCTTGGCTTTACAATTCATGTTAAGGACGTTTGAGCGGGTTACAACTAATTTTGATTTTGGTCAAATTTTTTTTTTTAATTTCTCATTTATTTTAAGTAGATTTTAAGATTCATGTGATAAGAATATCATCAAAAGTATATTTGCCAAATTTTGAAGATACAAAATGTCACATTTTAATGTTTTTATGGAAATGTGATTTAAATTTCTTTTAGAAAAATATATAAAAATTCGCAGTTTTTGGATAGGTTTTGTATACATTTTGGTTCGGCACAAATGATATTTTATGCCCGTTTGGTATTTTCAATGCATATTTGAAGTATTTTTATCTGTAACTTAAAGAAAACATTTTAAGTTACAAATGGTGATAAAAATATATGAAAAATATCATTTTAATATGCTATTACAGTATTTCGATTCGAAATCTTTCTTTTTTTTTAATGCCGTGATTTTTCAACAAAAATTAGCAAACGGTGATGCTCTGCCATAAGCTTAATCTCTAAAACAAACATGGTAACCTCCTATTTTTAATTCATATATCTTTTAGTTATAAGTACTTAAATGCGAATTTTTAGAAAAATTTGTCCGTTAGAAAAAAAACGCTCAAACACATTTATCTATAGTTTTTCCACTTCTTTCGTAATGTACGAGTTGTCGTTCTTGCGGGACGGTATATCAGCCTAACAATGGGGAGAGGCTATCAACTTAACATATAGAAGACACAAGAAACATTGTTAAGTAGATATGATTATCTTTTAATTGTATGCCGTAACGGCAATAAAATCCAATTCTCAAGGGATTTGTTTTTGTTATTAATTCCACGTCAAGTGGTTAATCTTTCTTTAAAAGTTACTTAAAATGACGTCATTAAACAGAATTTATATGACGTCATTACATTTTTTGGTTTGTTTCAAATTGTATGTTTTGTTGTTGACATTTATTTATTGCCATAAATTAATCCCGATATATTGTTACGTTTTTTATTTCATATTTTATATTGGATTTTCCGATGCAAGTGCTTACTGTTGTATGTTGGCGCCCTTTTAAACCTTGTTAAACCACCCCAGTTGGTCTTTTTTCCGACATACCGTTCCAAGAAGGTAATTGTTGGTATTTCTGAATGCAATGTCCTATCTCTGTTATTATTTCCATTATATCTTTACCTGCACCCCTGTCCATAGTTCATCTTAATATATGTTGGATTTCTTTCTAAAACAACCTTTTTCTTTGTCCTTATATCTGCCCATGAGTTGTCAAACTATAACCGGACAACATATTAATAGATCAAGATACCTGTAAATGTTGTGGAAAACTTTTAAAAAGTATTGTTCGAAATACACAAAACTATGAATACAAAAATGATCTTGATTGTAGCAACGTTTAATGTCGCAACGACGTTAAATATCGCACTTGACGTTATATGTCGCAAGGCTGACGCTAAATGTCACAATCAAAGCTAAAAGTCGCAAAACCTCCCGACGTTAAATATTGCATCTGTAACGCCAAATGTCGGAAGAATTGCACTGCCGCTATATGTCGGAACATCAGTGTTAAATGTCACACTCCTTTAAAAGCACTCCTTTGTAGTATTTCTGACCTAGTTTAAGATCTGGGCCCACTGGCGGATTCGGCGGGAGGCGCACACGGTGAGCGCCCCCTCTAAAATTCCCCGACCATACACTATCTGACAGCTTTAAATTCAAAAATTTCTCGGGGGGAGTTCCCCTGCATCCCAAATCACGCCCCCGCCCCCCCCCCCCCCACACACACATACGTGTGCACACTCTTACCTGAACTCCTGGATCCGACTCCTGGAACCTTAATTGTGTTTCCTTATACTGTACTGTGTCCATACAACATGGACTAAATACTCCAAAATGTACGCCAAATACCGCCAATTTGCATATACATGTACATATTAAAATATTTCAGGGGTAGGACCCCCAGATTTTCCCTCCCCCCCCCCCCCAAAAAAAAATGTGTCGCGCGAACACCTCTAAATCAACTATGTTCACTCCTTACTTTAATCAGGTTTTAACTTAACTGTTGTGGAACGTTTAAAACAAAGCATCAGATGGATTACTAATTTCCGCTTATAAAGGAGCGAAAGTGATAAAATTTCATTCGTGAAATACTTAATTAAATCACTTTTCGGTAAGATATACATGTACTCTATATCTACTCAAAACAAACAAACATCCTCTATATCTCAACCCGGCACAGTAACGACTGGTACCCGGTTCATCCCGGTAAACCTTGGCTCACTAATTAATCATTAAACGTTGATGTTGCGACATAGGGGCAGTGCAATTTTTTGCGACATTTAGCGTTGATTGCGACTTTAACGTCAGCCTTGCGACATATAACGTAAAGTGCGACATTTAACGTCGTTGCGACATTTAACGTTGCTACATTGACCAACTGTACAATTTTAAGACTAAATATGTTCCTAATATATTTGTGTTTTGCTGAAGTTTTCTATCGGCATTTCTAAATATATAGAGGATATTTGTTTGCTTTGGGTGAATATGGAATATATCTCATCGAGAAGTGATATAAATACGATATAAATTAATATGAAAACTGTATCTCTTTGAGATGAAAAACACTCAATATTCACTCAAAACACATTTACTTTTTATCTTATATTGTTTTCTAAAGTTTTTGTACTTAACTTGTCAGACATTACCGAAAATGGCGCCAATTCACGTCGAATTATATGACGTAACCGTGACGTCATTGAAACTGTATCCGTTTCACGTTCTACTTTGCTATATTCCAATGTATAGATCGGGAACCAAAATTCTATATCACTCACAGTTTCAACAGTGAGATATGAATTATATCTCACTAATAAATTTCAGTATCTCATCGAAAATCATAAGATAAAAAATTTAAAATTGCAACGAAGCTTAAAAGTATTAAGTGCAAAAAAGAAAAGGCTGTAAAAAAAATCTAGTTATAATGCCATTAAGTATGGAGGATATTTTTTTTCTGACTGAGGGTTTTGAAAGATAATAAATATGTGTCAATCGTCAGTCATTTTTCCAGGATTAATAGCATATCAGCTTATCAGCTAAAATGTACATACCTAAATAGTAAATTGCTACATCAGGTTGTGATATCTTCGTAGATAAAAAGTATACATTATTTTAAATCGATAATATGAACTAATACTGGTAAGTGTTATTTTTCAACGATGATGTAAATGATTACGGCATCAAATTTGTCGGATACTTTTTTTTTTATGTATTTCTTTTCTCCATGTTCATTTCTACCTTAAATTACGAACCCTAATTTTTAACGCTAACATTACAACTTTTGTTTATTTATTTTGTTTTATTTAAGTGATTTTGCCTCCGATTTTTTTTCTTGATAGGTCAAGGTCAGTCAGTGATAAAAAATGCATATAGCGTGTGTTGAAGTATAATTCTTTATATATTATTATATATCGTTATTTTGTCATTATTTTCTTCAATAATATTTAAATTTTAGAGGATGTTCTATTTTTAACTTTTGCTCTTCCATTAAAATATATATTGTTATCATATGATAAGTTAGGCTTTTTATAAATTTTAAGTAACAGAGCTAAGAAAATTAAAGCTGTAATAAGATAGTAAGGATTCTATGATGTGTGGTTGAAAAAAATATAAGTTTATGCGCATTTTAGAATTAAGACGAATATATTATAAATTTATAATAAAGATGCTCGCATTAATTATATCATTACTTTTAATTTATTTAAAATATAGCTGTACACGGCTTTCCTGAATACTTCACTAAGATTTATTTTCTTCAAAAACTATTTTTCATAAAGATTGCTTTATTAACATGGAGATTACATTTTTATTTTTTTATCAAAATTGATCAAAGTCTCATTAAATACATTAATAATAATTATATAATGAAATTTTTTTAACATCATTATAATGATGGTAAAATTTTTAAACATAAATTAATAAGTAAATAAATATAAATACTTTAGTTAGGTTTTCGCTAAATGACATTTTAAAACATGCTTAAAATTTCATTTAGAGTATAATCGGATTTTCCCAACATTCATTGCATTTTTTATACCTTCAGAGCTCTCATCACCTCCAACTGTAGCATTCAACGCACGTGATGTAACGAATCTTTCTCCAGTTAAAGGAAAGATCATAATTTTCAAGACCAACCTTGTGAACATAGGAGACGCCTATGACAACACTACAGGAGTCTTCACAGCGCCCGTACCTGGACTGTACTTGTTTACTGTGCAGCTGTGTGCACAAAATAAAAAGGAAATATCTGCCAGTATCATTGTTGCAGACAGAGAGTATGTGAGGTTGTATGAATACGATTATCAGACTTATCCTTGTAATACAGCTCAGACTGTAGCTGTTATGCAGCCTGGGGAGACAGCTCTTGTCCGCACTGAATATAGTGGTCAATTGTATGTAGATAACCACCGTAAATCCTACTTTACTGGTTCTTTGATTAGCAGACTACCTCCTACAACAGACTAATAATTCAGTGTACACAATAATGTTTATCATGTTATAAACTATCTTGCATTTAGTAAAAACAAAGTGGAATATATTCACGGCCTTTGTGAAATTAATTTTTTGTTCTAGTTTAAATTGAATTATGGTATTGACGTGTAACAAACATACATTTCAGAATGTAATATGATTTTGCGTTAATTTTAAAAATATATTGCTTCACAATATATAGAAGTTGCATTTAGTTAACACGTGAAAATGTATTTCCGGTGAAATTTACTGCCGTAATGAAATGTAAATATATATGTTTAAACGTGTTATAGACTAACATTTCAGTACCTAAATATGAGTCTACATGAATTAAATAACATGTTGTTTCATACTCTATCAAAGTTGCGTAAATGTAACACTTGTAAATAGTTTCTAATGACATTTGCTGCCCTAATGAATGCAAACGTATATAAATGTACATGTTATATAGCAAAACAAAAAAATAAGAGGACAGTATGTGTAAATTTTATTTTGATCATTAGTTTGTTTAGTGTTTAGCTGACATTTTCAAACCTGTCTTAAGCGGTCAGTCAAGAAAACAAGAAAAAGTGACAGCTTAAAAGAGGAGGTCGGAAAATGAAGTTTAACATATAACCAATTGCTTGTTTAGTAATATCTAAACTGACCGCTCTGTATTTCTTGTTTGTACACATGAAATAGATAACGGATTACCGGTATGTACCACACTTTCCATGATATTGTTTTGCTTCTTTTTTCAACTCTAATGAATAAATAAAAGTACAATTTCATATAACTTCCGGAATTGTAATTTGTAAAATGACATTCAAATAATTTCTTGTTGACATCTATTTATCTATCTATCAAACAAAAATATATTTCAGAATTAAATAACAAGCCAAATATATATATATATATATATATATATATATATATATATATATATATATATATATATATATATATATATATATATATAAATATATATAATATATATATATATAGAGAGAGAGAGAGAGAGAGAAACATACAGGCGAAGCATGTTTGTATATTCAGTAAATAATTAAATTATTATAATCGTAAGTAAAGTCAGTTTTCATATTTATAATATACTAGTATTAATTTTCGTGGTGGACTAATTTTCGTTGTTTTTGATGAGGTTTTTATCAAGCATTATTAATCCCCACGAAAACTGTTCATTTCATAGATCTTCATTTTCTAGAAAAGGAATCCACGAATACATGTACCAATGAGATTCCACCAAGTTAAATGTCAACGAAAATTAATGACTTAAAAGTAGTTCAAACTTATTAAATTTACGTCGATTGGAAAACAAGTTCTTACAATTTATACTAATCCCTTTCGATGGTTCCTGGGCTGAGCCAGTACTTAACGCTTGGGAAGGTCATACAAAGGAATTCGAACACACAACCTTTGGATCCGCAGTCGAGTACGTTACCACTGGAGCATGGCACCTTTTAATATACGAGTATCGCAACCGACAATATCACTGTATTGAACCGTCGCCTTCATTTTGCTAGCATTTTTTTCCCATATATAAGCCTGACAGTTTTTCAAATGCATGTATAAGATGCATGTTCAAAATAAACAAATTCCAAGACAATCATTTAAATTGTGGAGGTCAAAGGGTAAGTGTAAAGTTTCAAGAATACTTTAATTTGTAAACGTGTGCATATCTCTTAACTGAGCGCGTTTCCACACACACACACACACACACACACACACACACTTTCTGTCTTTTCTCAAATTAAACGTTATATTTCTACCTTCTGTGAATATCTTTAAGGGGCGTAGGTCATAATATGGGGACTGTCCTAAAAATTGTCTATTCGGGCGGGCAGCCTTTCATTTAATTTCTTTATCATCCTACTGCGCATGCGCAATTGCTCATATTCCATATTTTGCATTCATAAACGTCACGTGACGATTGAGAATACCGGGTCTAGAAGCTGTTTGTTCATCAAACAACAGTTTTCGTTGAAAAGTATTACAACACTATTAAATGTGCTCTGTTTGATGATTGTTCAAGTAATGAGTTTAAAATTGAGCCATTTTTGCGGCTTGTCAGCTTGTATTTCTTATATCTAACAAAGCAGAAGTAGTGCTACAGAGCATACGGTAA
>CM037781.1:77099632-77123893 GCA_021229015.1 Solen grandis | reverse complement strand
AAATGAGCAAATACAGATTCTGAACTACTCAAATGTAAATGTTTGAAAAAGCATAATTGTATTTCCTAAAGTATTCTGTGCAAACTAGACGAATAAATGACAGAAATCCGTCCATGTAATTTTCTTTGAAATTACCTAATGTACCAATGCAGATGGCATTTAGTGTACTTCAACCAATTATAAAACTGAAATGACTTTTTAGAGTTTGAAGAAAAGAGGATGTGCCATGTCCAATAAAATATGAAACAAAATCGCAACCAGTACATATGTATAACATAGTATCGTTTATAAGCGTCTTTAATCTTTGACTTATTTGATACAAACATTTCACCATTTTCTGTAGCTATAGCTCTAGGTAGTGAAATAAATTGTTCAAGATCTTGAACAGGAAGATTTTTCTGATTTGACCTCTCCATGATTATTTTTGTTAATTCTTGCTGTTTATCTTTAAGAGATTTCTTATAAATGGAAGCACTAGCTTTTTTGTTTTCACCAACACCTGTAAGTCTTAACACTTTTTGTTTAGGAAATAAATATTTGGATTGACAAACATAATTTTTCATATATTGCTTAAAGTGGGAGTCTGCTTTGGAATGAATGTTCAGCAAGTTTTCAACTTGTGCCTCCATATTTTTCAACCATTATATCTCTTTTCTTTTACCCCCCTACTATGAAAATAGATCTAACCAACTTCTCACTGTTGAAAGTAAATCTCTCGGTAACGGTGTTGATCTCAGCGTAATGCTTGTCCAAAACAGATTGGTTTAATCAACGACGAAAAGCAAGTCACGTGAAACATTCGAATAATCCATAGCTATGATACATCCATATTCGAATATGCCGAGACTAAATATTGTGCGGTCCGTGTCCATTGTGCAAATAGCTTTACTGGTCGCATAAAGCAAATTTCCATTTTCCAAGACTGCTAAATCATTTACAGTCACGGATTTTGTCTCGAAATTGTTTGTCTTGAATGTCAAGTTTTCTACGTCAAAACTCTTTAGCTTCTTTTTATCAACGACAAAAACCTTAAAAGGTGAACAGACGGATATTTTTGATATTTCGTTTGTAATAGTAATAGCAGCGGTATAGGGTCAAGACTGCGCGTGCGCAGGAGTGACCTCATCAGATTATTTGCGCATGTGCGGCGGCCATATTGATTTTCTAGCATGACATCTAATTTTAGAATGACATCATGATCTATATTTAGAAATGGCATCATGATCAATATTTAGATTGACATCATGATCTGTATTTAGAAATGACATCAATATAGAGAGCTGACTTGTATATTCAGTCATAGGGCTTAATCACGGACATTGAGGGTCAGGTCCTCAGCCTTAGACGGGGACTATACAATGTCTTATAACAATATTGTTATCAACATATGATCATCATACAATAAACATACAATAAATATAATTAATCTTTATCAAACAATATTTGGAAAACATGGAAAAAAATATCGACATTACTTACGATGTGAACAGCTTCACGTTCTGCTATAAAATGAACTCAACACTAACGTTTTACGTGTGATCTGCCTTTTATGGTCATAGTATTTCCGGTAATTAGAATTGGGTTTGTTATTTTTATTATTTCTAATTTGAAACATACCAAAGCAGCTAAAGGGCTTCTTTATATCTTCCTTGTACCTAGCGCTCAGTAAACAAAGATAGCTGGTTGGCCCAGAGTCAGGTTCATGTAACTGGGTGTGGTTCCGGTTTCATGCCTCTTGTCTACGGCATGATAGACAAGACCACAAATGTCTAAATTAGACAACACGTCATGATTATTGGGCAACGAATTATGTGCTCGGTCATAACCGGAGACACGGATATTTTAATCGTGCGTCTTCGGCATTTTTAGTTGTTATTAGTTTATTGTTGTTGTTCTTGTAGTAGTAGTTGTTGCTGTTGTTGTTTGCCGAAGGTAAGAGTCGTAGAGGACGTAAAAGACGCTTTAATTCAACTACTCAGCCACCAAGGAAGGCCCCTATCTCATTTGTGAACTTAGCATAATTAAACTTCATTTGTAACGGTTATATCGATTTCGCTCTTTTAAAATTAAGACATTCTGGGTGTTTTTTTCTGATTCTAACCCAAGCAAGTATAAAAATTAATTTGGGTATGTTTTTCCTCCTTTTACAATATACACATGTATAATTAATTGGTGCCTAAAACAGTGTTGTTGTTTTTTTTGCTATATATATTATATATATATATATATATATATATATATTATATAATATTCTACAGGTGGGGGAAGACCCCTGCTTACACCGATGCACTGGACCTACCACAAGACCGCTGCAAGGCTTCCTCACATTAAACCTACCGAAACTCGACCCGACAACGGCGCGGGCTACGTGGTATTCTATCTGTAGCTATAACCACTATGCCACTTTTTCATTCCTCAAAACGACTAAATCTGTCATTGATTAAGGCATTAAAACAATTGTTCAATTAATACGAAAATTTTCCTTTTTTCAGAACTGACGTGCGTTCCCGAGTCATTCTTTCTGTACTACACATCTATCTATATTGTTTTATCAACTATATAATCATGTTGGTGCCATAATATTAATCTGTAAAGTTCTCATTTACCGACATAATTTTTAATAATAGCTTTTTCAATGTGGGCATACTTTTAACAGATCTATAACGCTTAATGTATTGTTATGTCATAAAATGGCAGTTGAAAGACATGTACAAATTACTCGTTGTACATTTCAAATTCAGTCTTCTCACTTAGGTATGCTTTTTTACACGCTGTAGAAATATACATTACTATAATACTTGAATGCAAAATACGCCTCACTCCATGCAGCAGGTGATTTTATCAGTTTCAAATAACTCCCGAACAGCTACGTTTACATAAATTGCATGTTCGTCATTGTATTACTTGCAACATGTTTGCATGCTTGAGAAGATTATAATAATGTTTTACTTTTCGTTGATGTGAAGCAAATCGTCATAACTCTGATCACCCAGCAAGCTATATAGGGTATTATTGTATCTAAGGAAATGGCTGGGAAGGTCCAACCTGGATATTATTTTCCCAGGTAGTGATCAGTCTGCACTTTATAACTCTACCTTTGTTTTGCAGAGCAATCCTGCACCCGGACATGACAATATCCAGCCAATCTACTCTAGCTTTGAATGCATGTATAGAGAACCTCAACCTGTAGCGTTTCATGGCTTGGTGCAAAAATAGTGTTACTTCAAATTAATAAAAATCCCTTACAATAGTTTGGCACCAAACTCAATTTGTAATTTTGCAAGGACATTGTTACATGTTGTATTCTTTAGGCGATGTTTACTGGATTGAAAGAAATGTTAAACCATTAATTTTGTTGAGAGTATTACTGAGTAAAACGAACGAGATGAAAAATAAACATGATGATTTTGCAATATTCGAACCTAAAATTGCGATATTTAGCAATATATAAAGCCTTAATTCAAAACATATGCACAAGATGTGGACACTTCTTTTATTCATTTTCATATTTTGGGCTTTTGTGTTAGGTACCAACTCAACTTTTCAACAGATGTTTTAATTTCAAGTTTCCTTTCTTACTTATAATACATGTAGTAACCATAACCACTTAATCATATTAGCTTCACAAGGCTTCGGGACATACCCTTGTCGCTATGAGTTTTGAGTAAGCATTCCAATCTGTATGGTACATGTACTCGTTCAGGTCCTTGGTTCGAGTCTGATCTGGCTGCACATGTTTCTCATATGGTTACATTGGGCACTAAACGTAGGGCTTGTACAGTATAGTTTCTCAAGTATAATCACCCTTGGATTTGTCATGAACATATCAATTTGTTCTGTCCGGTGAATTTTGGACAAATCCAAGAGGCGAGGGAGTATGTAATGGCCTATAAGTAACACTTTTAGTGTTATATTTGTGTAAAGGGTCTGGTAGCTCAGTTTGTATAGCACTTGCTCCGTAATAAAGGGGTCCCCACTCTAACCCCTAGGGTCCCCCAGTCGTGTGTGTACATTTTACTCACCTTGTTACATTTGGCTAAAAATATGGGACGTTAGAGAAAAGTTCTTCTGTATATATCACACTTGAGTTTGGCAAGAACAAAGTAGTTTTTATACATGTATATTACTTGAGAAGGAATAAGCCTATGTCTGTGAAACTTGTTAGGGACATTGCCCACGGCCTGTATATTGTGACCTATGACTTTGAGGTAATAAAGTCAATTGTGATTGTGATAACGTGGTTGTGACGATATGCATATTTAAGCAAGAATTATTAAAAAATCATAAATTGAAATTTGTACGAATGCCGAGGCCTACGATGTGCAAAAATAACCTAAAAAATTCAAGTGATTCCGTCAAAAAACATGGCAGTTATTCAAGCAGAAAGTCCTATTGGGTTTGTTATGTTTTTTCTTATTATTATTCTTTGTCCTCCTTTTGAGGTTCAAATTAAAACAGGTTGCTAGTAAACCAGCAGCATGAAATTTTAACAGTAATCAGAGTGACTTTGGCCCTTTTGAATGCAACAATTTTCATCTTCGGATAAACGTCATTTGACGTCACAGTTCAAACATGCTACCAAATTTGTTTCGCGCTCTGCAGCCGTCAAAGTTGGGATGTAGATGTGTATACATTCTTGAATTTTCAAAATTCCAAAAGTTCGAGATTTTATGTCAAAATCGAGATTCGAACTTAGGTCACAAATATATAATTTCGTGTTACAAAGGCACCTGATGAGTTAGAAGCTTGAAAATTGGATAGCCTATGTATCCTGAGGTCTTCTTTGTATAATTTGACATCTGACGTCGTGTGACGGCATTTGACGTCACACGGTGATAAGAAATTTTGCTTTCGAAATTAGCGGCTCTTGGGACCTGCAGGCTTGATTTTTTGACAGATTGGCATGTTACTTTCAATAAATGTGCAACCGCGTGTCCCACCGTGCATGGTACCTCCGTTTTCGGAAAATCGCAAAGATCAAGGTCATATGTCGGTTTTAGGTGTTTTTATTCGGCCATCAGTATCTCAAAAACGAAAAATATTCTAGCTAGACACTATGAGTAAATTTTCTAGTGCTTTGAAAGGCCTCTCAGGTGATATTTAGTTTTTGAAGATCGGGGTTCAGACGGTTGAGTTATGGCAGAAAAATGAAAAGTGTACTTTTAACGAAATTTAAACGCTGTAGCTTCATGAACTTTGAGTCAATTATTATGATTTTTCAGGATAAACAAACTTCAAAGTGAAGTGATGTATACTGCCAGGAATATTTGTTCGGTCACGTGATTGTGACGATATGCATATTTAAGCAAGAATACAAGTTGTTGTATGGAGTTGAAATTTGTACGAATGCCGAGACCTACGATGTGCAAAAAGTCCTGAAAAATTCAAGTGATTCCGTCAAAAAACATGGCAGTTATTCATGTTTTTCGGATGAGGGCTTGTATACGAAAATCTAGCAATTTGAAGTAAGGAAAGAAGGCGGTTATTGGGTTGGTTACCCTAGATCCGGACGATCAACGGTCAAATTCACATTGCCACTTAGTGTAATTTCCTTGTCTGCACAATATATTGAGAAGGAATAAGCATAGGTTTTGGAAACATAGTAGAGAAATTGCCCTTTGTTACTTGAAGACCCCTATTGATTTTGAGGGCATTCGATCAAAAGTCAAGGTCGCAGTGACATTTAATCTAAAAATCCTTGTCCGTTGAATTCCTTGAGAATGAATAAGCCTAAGTTTGTAAAAGTTGTTATGCACATTTCCCATGGCAAGTTCACGACCCATTTTAAATTCTGAGGTCATTAGGTCAAAGGTCTGGATCAAAGTGAAACTTAATATAAAATCATTTTTTTTATTTATAACTTGAGAAGAAATAAGCCCATGTCTGTGAAACTTGATGGGGACATTGCACACGGCCTGTATATGACACCTATGATTTTGAGGTAATGAAGTCAAAGGTCAAGGTCAAAATGACACTAAGGTCACTAGAGCAGAAAGCCCGATCGTTTGTTCGGGACAAACGAAATCTAGTTATTATTCTTTTTTTCTTCCTAACTAAATGCTTATTTTTCTATGTTGCAATACTCCTAGGACGATGAAATTTTTATGACTTATTAGTCACGTGAGGAAATTTTGATTTCTATGATTTTCATATGCCTATGACGTCATATGACGTCACAGTTAAAATATGCTACAAAAGTTTGTACGCGGTCTACAGCCATTGTTTACGAACCGATTTTCATCAAATTTTCACAGATTGTGTATATTAAGTTCTAGTTGTGCATCCCGGTGTCCGTTTTTCAAAATTCGAAAAGTCTATGGTTCTATAGCGAATCCAAGATTCGAACCAAGGTCGTAAATGTTTAAATGCTTATAAAATCTGTCCTATTTAAGATAGAAAGTTGATATTTAATCAGTATATAGGTCTCTAGAAGTTTTAAACATTTTGTGAAAATAAATGTCATATGACGTCACGTGACGTCATTATATGATAATGTATTTCTAATATTAACAAGAATATTTCTATATGTTGAAATTGTCGAAGGGCAATGAAAATTTAATGACACATGCTTCAAACGCTGAAATTTTGATTTCTATGATTTTCATATCTCTATGACGTCATATGACGTCACACGTGAAATAAGCTACAAAAGTTTGTACGCGGTCCAGAGCCATTATTGATGAACCGAATTTCATCAAATTTTCACAGAATAGGTATATTAAGTTCTAGTTGTGCATCCCGGTGCCCTTTTCAAAATTCGAAATTGCCAAGGTTCTATAGCGAATCCAAGATTCGAACCAAGGTCGTAAATTTTCAAATGCTTATAAAATCAGTCCTATTTGAGATAGAAAGTTGATATTTGGTCAGTATGTAGGTCTCTAGGAGTCTTAAAAATATTCTGAAAATTTGCATCATATGACGTCACGTGACGTCATTATATGAAAATATATTACTAACATTAACAAGATTATTTCTATATGTTGAAATGGTCGAAGAGCAATAAAAATTTAATGGCATATGTTTCACACGATATAATTTCTATTTCAATATTTTTTATAGGCATATGACGTCATATGACGTCATATGACGTCACACTTGACATATTCTACAAAAGTTTGTACGCGGTCTACAGCCATTACTTTTGAACCGATGTTCATCAAATTTTCACAGAATGTGTATATTAAGATCTAGTTGTGCATCCCGCTATCCGTTTTTCAATATTCTAAAAGACCATGGTTCTATGGAGAATCAAAGATTCGAACCGAGGTCGTTAATTTTCAAATGCTTATAAAATCGGTCCCATATGATATAGAAAGTTGATATTTGAACATTATGTAGGATTATGGATGTCTGAACGATTTTGTGAAAATGAACATCATGTGACGTCAGATGAAGTAATTACAAGAAAATCTATTTCTAATATTTACAAGAAAATTTCTATATGTTAAAATGGTCCATGGAAATGGAAATTATATGACATTTTGCTTCAAACGTTGATATTTTTAATTCTACAGTTTTCACATGCCTATGACGTCATATGACGTTACACTTGCCATATGCTACAAAAGTTTGTACGCGGTCTACAGCCATTGTTTATGAACCGATCTGCATAAAAAATTCACAGAAAGTGTATATTAGGTTATAGTTGAGCATCCCGGTGTCCGTTCTTCCAAATTCAAAAAGGCAAAGGTTTTATGGCGGATTCAATATTCGAACTATTGACATCATTTGATGTCATATGACGTCAGAAGGTCAAAAATTATTTTTGGTATATACGCGTAAATTTAATATGTTGTTAACTTCCCAGGACCATAAAATCTTATGGTATATACTTTAGAAATGCTTTAGAATGCAATGTAATTCATATTAATTTGACGTTATATCACATCAGATTTGACGTCAGGACAAAAGGTTTTACGCGGTGTACAGCCATTATTTTTGGACCAATTTTCAGCAAATTTCAAAGAATGTATATGTAACGCTCTAGTTGTGTATCCCGGGTCCTGTTTTACAAATTCGAAAAGACGAAAAGGCAATGGTTCTATGGCGAATCCAAGTTTCGAAACATTGACGTTAAATTTCAAAAACATATAAAATCGCTTCGAGATGATTTAGAAAGTTGATATTTGGACTGAATATTAGTCTTTAAGACTTATTTATATTCTGTGAGGATTAACGTTATTTGACGTCATAAGGTCAAAAAGAATGTTAATATATCTAGGCGTTAATTTCTATATTTTGCAAAGTTGCAAGGAGCATGAAAAAAATTACTTGATATATTTAAGATACTTAAGATTTCATTTCATTGATTTTCTTATGCCTATGATGTCATGTGACATCAAACTTGACGTTGTCTACACACTCTTGTACGCGGTCTACAGTCATTATTACAGGATGGAATTCAAATTGTAAGCGTTTTAAATAAATTTGATTTGTAACATAGATTATAAAAATAGTCCAAGTTAAATAAATCGATATAAAAAAATGATTTTCAGTTACTTTTGCCATTTCCTCCAAGTTAAACGGTTTATTTTTCAAAGTTCATTTAAGTTATGGCCATACAAAAGCAAGTTAAAGGCTGCAATTTCATATCCTCTTACTTTTTTTGCTTTTAAATATTTGACAAATGTAGCAGAAAGTCCTATCATTCGTATCAACGAATGAAATCTAGTTATTATTATTATTCCAATTTTTTTCTTCCTTTTGAGGTTCAAATTAAAACAGGTTGCCGATAAGCTAGCAGCATGAAATTTTAACAGTAGGCACAGTGACTTTGGCTCTTTTGATCGTCATATTTTTTTCTTCATGTGACGTCACATGACGTCAGGGCTGAGAAAAGCTACAAAAGCTTGTACGCGCTCTACAGCCGTCATGTCTGGACCGATTTACTTGATTTTTTTACAGCATGTATATATTAAGTTCTTGTTGTGCAGGATTATATACATTTTGCAATATCAAGGATCTATGGCTGAACCAAGTTTCGAACTTTGGACCAGAAAATGTATTGAAGTATTACGAAGCACTCAGATAAGCTAGAAACATGAAATTTGGACAGAATATGTGTCCTATTGATTTCTTTCCGCTCTGAGAAGACTGGCGTCGTATGATTTTTTATCCAAAATATACGTTTTTTTAGCACTGGAAGACAAAGTTTTTGACCGATTTGCATAAAATTTTCACTGAAGGTGGAACATAGCCTCTTATTGTCATCAGTCACTTCCGCTTCCGGAAAATAGCTAAGGTCAAGGTCACATGTCAATTATCGTTTTTTTCTTCGGCCTTAAATATCTCAAAAACGAAAAATATTTTATCGAGACACTATGCGTATAATTTGTAGTGCTTTAAAAGACCTTTCAGATGATATATAGTTTTTGAAGATCGGCGTTGAATCAGTTGAGTTATTGCAGAAAAACAAAAATGTTGCAACCCTAAGTGCACTTTACTACTTATATCTGGATAATTATTGATTTTTGTTAATAAGAGTATGAATATAATTTGTATATCAATGCCCGGCCGTTCTTTTTGGTGTTTAAATTTTAAAGATTGACCAAATATTCATTAAGTTATAGGGAAAAACAAAACGATATGAACATATTTATCCCCGATTTTTGCCGTATGCTCAAGGTTTAAACGCCCGTATCTACAAAGTTTTTAAAGATACATACAATTATGAAGCGAGGAAATTGTAGGAAATCAAAAGACCTTTCTAACGGTACCTAGCTTTTTAAAATTGGACTTAATATAAGGAAGATACATGTAAACTAAGAATGCAGTAAAACCGTTCTTTCATGCACTCCCGCAGTAAGTCCCGATCACTTGATTCCTTTTTTCGAAGAAACTAATAATTTTTTTTAAAATAACATAAAGAACAATTTTTTTTGCATGATGTAATGTGGTTCTAATGATATGCAGATTTTAATGATCGGACCATAAATTATAAAGTTATTTGTCGAAAGGCAATACTAGATATGAACATCGTTTTGCCGATTTTATGCCGTTTTCTTGAAAAATAACTTTCTATATCTCAAAACCCGTAATAGAAAAGTTGTAACAAGAAACACGTGAAATGTTGGAAATTTTAAGGCCTTTCTAATGGTACCTAGCGTTTTAAAATTGGACATCGGATATCCTATAAGGAAGTTAGATGAGAAATAAGAATTCATTTAAACCGTTCTTTCATGCATTTTTGCAGTTAGTCCCTATCATTTGATTGCTTTTTTTCTAAGAAACTATTAATTTTTGAAAATAACATAAAGAAAAGTATTATTAGCGTGATGCAATGCGGTTCTAATGGTATGCAGATTTAAATGATCGGACCATTAATTATTAAGTTATTTGTCGAAGGGCAATAATAGACATGAACATCGTTTTGCCGATTTTTTGCCGTTTCCTTGAAAAATAACTTTCTTTATCTCAGAACACGTAACAGAAAAGTTGAAACATGAAACACGTGAAATGTTGGAAATATATAGGCCTTTCTTTTTTAAAATTGGACATCATATAAGGAAGTTAGATGAGAAATAAAAATTAATTTATACCGTTCTTTCATGCACTTCTGCAGTAAGTCTTTATCACTTGGTTGCTTTTTTCTAAGAAACTTTTAATTCTTAGCTCACCTGAGCACATGTGCTCAAGATGAGCTATAAGAATCGATGAATGTCCGTTGTCCGTCCGTCTGTCCGTCCGTCCGTCAATCCGCCGTCCGTCCGTCGTCCACAATTAGTTTGTTTGCACTCTAGCATCTTCATTTCTTTAGCAATCATCTTCAAACTTTAAAAGGGCTGATATCGCCTATTAGGTCAGGAGTTATGCCCCTTTTGATATTGAAAAAACTAGATTTCACATTGTCATTGACACTTTGCACTCTAGCATCTTCATTTCTTAAGCAATCATCTTCAAACTTTATGACAATGTTTATTACCATCATCTCACGACCAGCTTCGATTATGGCTGATATTAACTTCTTAGGTCAGGAGTTATGCCCCTTTTGATATAAAAAATGTACAATTTCACTTTATTTGCACTCTAGCATCTTCTTTTCTGAAGTAATCATCTTCAATCTTTAGAACAATGTTTAAAGCCATATTCTTTCTGCCAAGTTCGATAATGGCTGACATCTACCAATTAGGTCAAGAGTTATGCCCCTTTTGATGTTTAAATTTGGGTGCTTTAAGCCACAATTTTTCAGTCAAGTTTGACTTCAAATTTCGACAACAGGCTCTCTTTAGTTCGTGGAATTATAAATTATCTGATGGATTATGTCTTGAGTACAACTATGCTATAATTTAATAACTTGTACAGGTTATGAAGGCAGTTTTTCTCAGGTGAGAGTCTTTAGGGCCACCTTGGCCCTCTTGTTGAAAATATCATAAAAAAACAATAGTTATATCATGATTCAATACGGTTCTAATGCTATGCATATCTTAATGATCGGTCTATTAATTATGAAGTAATTTGTCGAATGGTAGTAGTTGACATCAATATCTTTTTGCCGATTTTTGCCTTTTTTGGGGGGAGGAATAACTTTATATATCGCAAAAACAGATAGGTTTAAACATAAAGTAAGTACATGTTTGAATTCATAAGACCTTTCTAACGGTACCTATTTAATTTAAATTATGTTATATGACATCACAGATTTCCTCTGCTATTTATTTATGTTTCCAATCTACAGCTGTCAATTCGGGACGGATTTTCTTCAATTTTTGAAGATGGTGTATGTCAGAAAACTAAATAAGTATGATCAGGTTTGACATGATTTGCAGTGCAGAAAGCCCTTTCTTTTGTCAAGAACAAAAGAAGTCTAGTTATTATTATTATTGTTATTTTCTTCTTCCTAACTAAACGCTTATTTTTATTTGTTGCAATAGTCCTAGGACGATGAAATTTTTATGGCTTATTAGTCACGTGAGGAAATTTTGATTTCAATGATTTTCAGCACCCTATGACGTCACATGACGTCACAGCTAAAAATAGTGAAAAATGGTGTTCGCGCTCTACAGCCGTCATTTACCGTCGGATTTTCTTCAAATTTTCACAGATGGTACATCTTGAAACTAAGGTGTGCATATCCTGTCACCTACCGAAATTCCGAAAGACCGAAGTTCTGTGGCTGAAATAAGATTCGAACATATGACCGAAAATTTCATTTTAGGATTAAAGAGCTTCAGGATGAGATAGAAAGTTGAAACTTACACAGTTTGTAGTTCTGCAGAATTTCTACATATATATTTTGAGTCCTGTGACGTCAAAAGCATACTTCTTAATTTTCATTTTAGGGCAATGATTTCAACATGATGCCAGTTGTTCAGAATAGTGAAAATTTCAGAGTTATGACAGTAAAGTATTCGCTTTTGAACAAAAGCATCTTCAGCACCTCATGACGTCATGTGACGTCAGAGCTAAAAATATTGAAAAATGGTATTCGCGCGCTACAGCCACCATTTATGGTCGAATTATCTTCAAATTTTCACAGATTGTACATCTTGAAACTAAGGTGTGCATATCCTGTCAGCTAACCAAAATTCCGAAAGACCGAAGTATTGTGGCTTAAATAAGACTCGAACATAGGACCGAAAATTTCATTTTAGGATTAGAAATTTTCAGGATGAGATAGAAAGTTGAAATTTACACAGTTTGCAGAACAGCAGAATTTCTACATACATTTTGAGTCGTTACGTCATATGACGTCATGTGACGTCTTAAACATACTTCTTAATTTTCAGTTTAGGGCAATGATTTCGACATGGTCGCAGTTGTTCAGAATAATGCACATTTCAGAGTTATAACAGTAAAGTATGCCCTTTTGAAAAAAAAGAATTTTCAGCACCCTATGACGTCATGTGACGTCAGAGCTAAAAATAGTGAAAATTGGTTTTTACGCTCTACAGCGGCCCTTTATGGTCGGAATTTCTTAAAATTTTCACAGATGGTACATCTTGAAATTAAGGTGTGCATATCCTGCCATCTAACCTTTTGAGCAACAGCATTTTCAGCACCCTATGACGTCACGTGACGTCAGAGCTAAAAAATAGTAAAAAATGGTGTTCACGCTAGGGCTGTAACGATTCACCGGTATATCGTGGAATCGTATTCGGATGTTGCCAATACGACTGTATCGAATCGCGTCCTTAAAAATCGCGATTCTAAATGTCATACTGTTGAAATCAATTCAAAATGACACATACCTTAATTATTTGTACATATCATAACGTATCTGCAGGGCAGGCATGCCTTAATTAAGTTAAATGTTACTGCGCACGTTTGTTTACATTCAAGAACACAAATTAACTGTAAAACATATGGAGCTAGGAACTTGCGAATATACGAATTTGAAATATGATCTTTTTCTAATCTGTTGGCATAAATATCAATCCAGTTTGATATAAAAACATTCTTTTTCAAATAATTTAAATATTTTCTGAAATAATTCTTGTTTTAAAGTCACTGTCTGGTAAAAATGCACAAGAATTGTAAATTCGTATATAGTGCTGAATATGAAATACTCAATCTACTGACTTATTAGCTAGATTGAACATGGCAGACGATGCAAACCAACTGCCGTACCGAAATGCTCCAGCTAAATTTAAATCAAAAGTCTTGGCCCATTTTGGTTTCGCTAAGCATGATGAGAAAAGGGTAATTTGTAAAATTTGCCACACTGAATTGAAATATGCTGGTGGAACTACAAATATGTCGTCGCATCTCAGCCGGCATCACAAAATAACAGAAACCAGTTCTAAATCTGGTAAATATGATTGTTTTGTTGGATAAACTAATTTACAATTGCTGTAATAATTTTATTGCACAGTGTTAACCACCAAGAATAATGTTAATGTTTGACAATGCAAGTAATATGAAAATTGCTGCAAAATCCGCTGGCATAGCTGTTCATCTTGGTTGCTTTGCATACACTCTGAATTTAGCATCAAACAAAGCAGTTGAAGTTAAGAGTGTTCATCAACTTCTTGGGAAAATAAGAGTCCTTGTAACATTTTTCCACAAAAGTACTACAGCAGCAGCAATTCTGAGGGAAAAACAAGAACTACTTAAAGTCCCAGAACATAAGCTTGTAATTGATGTAAAAACAAGATGGAACAGTAGCTTCATTATGGTAGAGAGGTTCTTAGAACAGCAAGTTTCAGTTATGGCTGCTATGATGGATGACAAAGTGAAGAAAATCCACAGTTCCAAGTCAAAGACATGTGTTGATTTACTTTCGCCAGAAGAGGTACAGAAGCTGGAAGCATTTCTTAAGATCATGGCACCAATGTACCATGCAACTCTCGCCATGTCTGAGGATCAGCAGCCAACTGTCGGAGTAGTACTGCCATTACTGAACAAGCTGAAAATTCATTTTACTGAATCTGAAAGTGATACCACTTTTGAGAGGGGAATTAAAACAGCAGTACTGAACAATCTGGAATCAAAATACACTGATGAGACTGTGATTGATTTCTTAGAAGTAGCCCAAGCACGTGATCCACGCTTCAAGCATTTGACAAAAGATTCCACTTGGGACAGAATCAAAACAAAGGTGATTGACATGAATCAAAGTTTGACAGCTGTAAAGAAGGAGCCCACAGACAACAGTGAAACAGCAGCCACTTCCACCACTAGACCATCTACCCCTGAGTTACCAAACTTGCCATCTTCAGGAGAGGAAAGCCTCTTGAAGCAAGAGTTAGAGGACAGTGAACTGTCTCCTTCAAGGAAAAGGACAGCGCTTAGCTACTTGTTTGAAGATGAGGTTGAGGTTATTTAAGTTGAAGCAGCGCCTCCAATCCAGGAACTTGTTGAGAAAGAAATACAGAATTACAAGTCTGAACCAAAACTGAAGTCCACTGAAAACCCTCTGTTCTATTGGAGAATAAATTCACATAAAATGCCTATGCTGTCTCAAGTTGTCAGGTCTATTCTTTGTATACAAGCCTCCTCTGTAACAAGAGCATGTTTACACTCAGACACCCTTGACATGTTAATTTTCCTGAAAAAGAACATGACACAAAAAGATATTCAGGCTTCCATGCAAGTCCTTTGAACATGGTATCTGAGTTCAGTCTAAAAAATTAATGACATTTGAACCAATTTCAAAATCAAAGATGTTGTGATTTGTTTTAAACAAATGCCTTTGACTTACAAATTAGATATTAAATGCCACACTGTTTCAAAGAAAGTTCAATAAAACCACTGTTCAATTGGATGTTTTGTTATATTGAGATGTTCATATTCAATAGATAGAACCAGTTACATAAAGTGCAGTAAATGAATGCCCTGTAGGCTTTATTTTTTGTATGATTTGCTTGAAATTTTGTCTGAAGATGCAGTATTAGATTCTATGGAGCCATGTTACTTCCGTTTACGGAAATCCTAAAGGTCAAGGTCATATATCAGTTATCGTGTTTTTCGTCATCCTTAAATATCTCAAAAACGGTAAATATTCTATCGTACACTATGCGTATAATTTGTAGTGCTTAGAAAGACCTTTCAGATGATATTTAGTTTTTGATGATCAGGGTTGAATCGGTTGAGTATGGCGAAAAAATGAAAATTTGGTAACCCCCAGTGTGTTAAACAGTTTATACCTCGAAAACCTTTGATTTTTGAAAATATGATGATGAGTATTATTTGTAAAGCAATGTTTGGCCGTTCTTTTGATGCTTAAAGTTTAATGATTGATTAAAGATTCGTGGAGGAATGGGAAAAAACGAAATTCGTGCATATAGCTTTGGTGATTTTTTCATTTTTCAGGAGGTTTAAGAGCTTTTATCTCAAAGAGTATTAAAAAATATTCCTTAACATAAAGCGTGTGAAATGTAGAGAATTTTAAGACGATTGTTTTGGTACCTTAAGTTTTGAAATTGATTAGAGTATAAGGAAGTTACATCAAAAATACGAATTTAAACCCAATTGTAAGAATTTTCGAAAAATATCCTACTTTCACGTTAATTGAAGCATTTTCGGAAAATGTAAGTTTACAGCTATGTTTTAGTCATATTAGTGTTTGAAATTATATTTTGTCCAATAAGATCATTCCATTTTTCACATTTTTGGCTCCATTTAATTAATTTAATCGGCATAAACTTGTCACTAAACACTATTCCGTTAAATCAGGTGATCCGTTAAAAACCAGCTTCAAGCACCTCCAGTGCGCAAGTGCGGCAAGGTGTGTCGAGAGGCGGAGCTTTATGTGTTTACCAATATCACACATGTGAACGGGATTTTTGATGGGGAGGTATGGAAATCGATAGAAAAGAAAAGCACAGCATCCATAGTGAACCAGCAATCTGATTTATCCAAATAACAAAAGAACTCTACCTTTTCACTTAGTTTAGTTTGGACATATTTTATTGCCGTATATAATGATGATACAACATTGAAGATTTTAGAAAATAAGCAAAAGAGTCTGTCCAAAACAACATTAGTATCGGCCATCTCCTGAAAAGTATTTGTATAATTTCAATGTCTACATATGCTTACATAGAATAGGCAAAATAAAACTAATTACTAGAGAAAGCAATTAAGTAAATATCTGATTAAATTTTTGAAAATAACAGTACTAGTGTTATAAATGAAAAAAAAAACTGATACATTTTACGAGATGAGATGTGTCATGATATGAATGAAGAGATTAAAATAACATTCTAATTGAAAAATATAAATAAATAATGAGAAGAGAAGAAAAGAAGGCTAACAAACAAAGGTTACTAAAACAGAAAAAAAAACAAAAACAAGAGGGCCAAGATGGCCCTGTGTCGCTCACCTGATTAAGATGGCTGTGTTAGGCAAAATGACAAAAAATCTGGCATCTAAAGTGTTTTTCTAACATTTGACTAAGTGGCCTACATTTTGATCCTACCTGAATTTACCTGGTGACCTAGTTTTTGACCCCACATGACCCAATTTTAAACTCATTGACCAAGTTTTATGAAGATTGGGCCAAAACTGTGGCCTCTAGAGTGTTCACAAGGTTTTTCTAAAATTTGACCCGGTGACCTAGTTTTTGACCCCACATGACCCAATTTCGAACTCATCCGAGATATTATGTAGACAAACATCCTGACCAAGTTTCATGAGGCCAAAACTTGGCCTCAGAGTGTTCACAAGGTTTTTCTAAGATTTGACCTGGTGACCTAGATTTTGACCCCACATGACCCATTTTCGAACTCATTCGAGATATCATGTAGACAAACATCCTGACCAAGTTTCATGAAGATTGGGCCAAAACTGTGGCCTCTAGAGTGTTCACAAGGTTTTTCTAAGATTTGACCTGGTGACCTAGTTTTTGACCCCACATGACCCAATTTCAAACTCATCCGAGATATCATGTAGGCAAACATCCTGACCAAGTTTCATGAAGATTGGGCCAAAACTGTGGCCTCTAAAGTGTTCACAAGGTTTTTCTAAGATTTGACCTGGTGACCTAGATTTTGACCCCACATGACCCATTTTCGAACTCATCCGAGATATCATGTAGACAAACATCCTGACCAAGTTTCATGAAGATTGGGCCAAAACTGTGGCCTCTAGAGTGTTCACAAGGTTTTTCTAAGATTTGACCTGGTGACCTAGTTTTTGACCCCACATGACCCAATTTCGAACTCATCCGAGATATTATGTAGACAAACATCCTGACCAAGTTTTATGAAGATTGGGCCAAAACTGTGGCCTCTAGAGTGTTCACAAGGTTTTTCTAAAATTTGACCCGGTGACCTAGTTTTTGACCCCACATGACCCAATTTCGAACTCATCTGAGATATCATGTAGACAAACATCCTGACCAAGTTTCATGAAGATTGGGTCAAAACTGTGGCCTCTAGAGTGTTCACAAGCAATTGTTGACGACGGACGACGGACGACGCACGACGCACGACGGACAAAAGGCGATCACAAAAGCTCACCCGAGCACAAGTGCTCAGGTGAGCTAAAAAAACACTTTTTTGCCGAAGAGGTCAAAGTCGGGATCCGGTTCAATGCTCATTTTTTCAGCCTCCCCGAGCGTACCTCTACACAGCTAGAGCATCGCATTGACCTTTGACATATCATGTTACATGTCACGCTGGGAACAGGTGGATAAGGCGGAGTCTCAAAAACCAATTTACAGCTAGAGCGAGTTGCAAAACATAATTTCAAACACTAAGTAGGTTAGTGTTATTTAGTAAGCATTAATTCCATTAAATTCGAGGTATAAAGCTGAAATTCACACATGTTGTAATTCAAAACGTTTTCTTTAGATTTCCATAGGCCAGTCGTCATTTGACGTAATGGTCCAGAATTTCAAAAAATTAATGGCATATGTTAAATATGCTGAATTTTCATATGCAATAATATTCTTATTCATATGAATAGACATCAAATCAAAATGTTTCTAAGAGCTCTGCAGATATTATGAATTGATGAATTCTTCTAAAATTTTCAAAGAATGTATAGGTTAGAAACTCTAGAAACCTTATATTTTCTGCGTATTCCGTATCAAAAATTTTCAGTTTTATTGAGTTTATAACGGTTTGCAGAAAGTCCTTTCGTTTGCCGTGCAAACGAAATCTAGTTAGGACTTTCTGCCTAAAGCAGAAAGTCCTATTGGGTTTGTTATGTTTATTATTAGGACTTTCTGCCTAAAGCAGAAAGTCCTATTGGGTTTGTTATGTTTATTATTATTAGGACTTTCTGCCTACAGGAAAGGGTTTTTTTATTAGGTTTTCGCATCGCAGTGCGAAAACCTATTGTTCTTCTTCTGTTTTATTAGGTTTTCGCACCTCGCAGTGCGAAAACCTATTGTTCTTCTTCTGTTTTATTTTTTTTTTTTTTTTTATTATTTTTCTAACCTTTTTTTGTGAACGGCATATCACCATGATAGAAAAAAGTCACATGTATGAAATTTTTATCAGTTATTACCACGTATTTGAAAATGATCCTAACGTTGAGAAAATTTTCATTTATGTCTTACTTTTCCCGCCAGGGGGCGTTTTGCATGAAATTTATTAATGGCTAATAACTCACTTATTTGAGGTCCGATTCAAATGCGGTTTTTTGCATTCTGTTCCTTGTTGATAGCCAAATAAAATATGATAGGTTTCGAGGTACGTGTCGCTGAAAGTATTTGAGCTTAAGAAGGTTAAATGTTCGAACCTCGCAAAAAACTGTGCAAATGAGGGTAGGTCTACGAAAAACCTATCCATTTTTGTTAGAGATCAGATAGAAGAATTCTGTTTGCTGCAAATGATTTGCAAGACATATACGCAACAAATATATGGGGTGGCGAATTTAAGAAATGTATGGTTTGTCCTCTGGAAACGGTCAAACTTCACTAAATTTTAGGAAAAGTTAAAGTTTCAAAGACATGTTTTTTATCGCTTCTGACTTTATTTTTTGTTAATTCTTCATGATATTTTCACAAGTTATGTATTGTTATGTCTGAAAGGGGATCACAATTAAAAAGTTAAAAAATAAATGAAAAGGTCAAGGTCATTTTACGATTATTGTGTTTTTATTCGGCCCCAAGTAGCTCAAAAACTAAAAATAATTCATTGAGAGTATATGTACAAAAGTTTTAGATCTTGAAGAGCCCTTTTCATTAATGTTTAGTTTTTGAATATCGGACTTGATTTGGTCATATTACGGCAGTCCAAAGTTTGATCCTTTTTTGGAATAATTGTTATACCATTTTATGCTTAAAATTGTGATATATAAGAAATAGAAAGTTCGACTAGTGCGACTTGTATACTTTATTGAACTGTTTGCTGCATTGCTAGGTACCTAATGGTAAAATTTTAATCAATTTTGTTTCTCCTTTTGCCGCTAGGGGGCGCTTTGCTTGAAATCACTCTTTTGCTTATAACTCAAAAAGTTGAAGCCTGATTCAAATGCGGTTTGTTGCATTATGTTCATTGTTGATAGCCTAATAAAATTGGATAAATTCAAGGTATGAGTGACTGAAAAGTTTGAGTTAGTAACGGAAGGTTGAGAGTTCGAACCTCGCAAAAAACTGCAGATGAGGGTAGGTCTACGAAAAACCTATCCATTTTTGTTAGACATCAGATAGAAGAATTCTGTTTGCTGCAAATTATTTACAAGACATATATGCAAAAATATATGAGGTGGCGAAATTAATAAATGCATGGTTTTTCCTCTAGAAACGGTCAAACTTCACTAAATTTTAGGAAAAATTAAAATTTCATAAACATGTTTTTTGTCGCTCCTGACTTTATTTTTAGTTCATTCTTCATGATATTTTCACAAGTTATGTATTGTTATGTTTGAAAGGGCCTCACAATTAAAAAGTTAAAAAATAAATGAAAAGGTCAAGGTCATATTACGATTATTGTGTTTTTATTCGGCCCCAAAGAGCTCCAAAACTACAAATATTTCAATGAGAGTATATGAACAAAAGTTTTAGTTCTTCAAGAGCTCTTTCCAGTGATGTTAAGTTTTTGAAGATCGGGGTTGAATTGGTTGAGTTATGGCAGAAAGGCGAAAAGTGTACTTTTAACGAAATTGAAACGCTGTAGTTTCATGAACTTTGAGTCAAAAATTATGATTTCTTCAGGATTAAGACACTGAAAAGTGAAGTGATGTATACTGCAAGGAATATTTGTTTGGTCACGTGATTATGACGTCATGCATATTTAAGCAAGAATTATTAAAAAAATCATATAAAATCGGCAAGTTGACGTATGAAGTTGAAATTTGCAGGAATGCCGTAGCCTACGGTGTGCAAAATGTCCTGAAAATTCAGATGATTCCTTCAACAAACATGGCAGATATTCATGTTTTTCGGATAAGGGCTTGTACACGAAAATCTAGCAAGTTGAAGTAAGAAAAGAAGGCGGTTATTGGGTTGGTTACCCTCTATCCGGACGTTCCTACGCAGGAAATAGTGCCCGTGTTGAAAGGTGAATTGCGATGCGTATTTGAGAGAATGAGGTGCATTTTAGGATGCAATTGTGTACACCAGGACCGATAAGCATATTGCCTTTGTCATTACGGCTTTCTCCAAACATTTATTATTAGGTTTTCGCACCTCGCAGTGCGAAAACCTATTGTTCTTCTTCTGTTTCTTTTTTTTTTTTTTTTTTTTATTTTTCTTCCCTTTTTTGTGAACGGCATAGCTCCGAGGTGAGAAAAGCCACATCTATGAAACTTTTATCAGTAATAACCACGTACTTGAAGATGATCCTAACGTCGAGATAATTTTCATTTTTGTTTTGATTTTCCCGCCAGGGGGCGTTTTATATGAAAATATTTAATAAGCAATATCTCCATTATTTGAGGTCCGATTCAAAGGCGGTTTTTGCACAATGTTCCTTGTAAATAGCCCAATAAAATATGATAGGTTTCAAAAATTTGCGTATATAAAACTTTCGTGCTACAGGAGGCTGAAAGTTCGAATCTCGCAAAAACTGTGAAATAAGGGTAGGTCTACCAAAAACCTACCCATTTTATTCAGAGATGAGATAGGAGAATTTTGTTTGTTGCATATGATCTGCAAGACATATACGCACAAAATATATGGGGTGGCGAATTCGGGAAATGCATGGTTTGTCCACAGTATGCGGTCAAACTTAACCAATATTTTCGAAAAATCAACATTTTAAAAGCATGACTTTTAAGGTTATTTGCAGCTCCTGACTTTATTTTTTGTTCAATCTTCATCATTATTTCACTGTTTATGCATTTTTATAAAACAAATAAATTCATAGAAAAAAACAACAACATAATATGCAAAGGTCAAGGTCATATACCAATTATTATTATTTATATCGGCATAAAATAGCTCCAAATCTAAAAATATTTTATAGAAAGTATATGAACAAAAGTTTTAGTTTTCGAGGAGATCTTTCCATTAATGTTTAGTTTTTGAAGATCGGACTTCATTTGATCAAATGACCACAGTCCAAAGTTTGATCCTCTTATCAAACAATTGTAAATGCATATGTTTCCTCTTTTTTGCAGCTCCTAACTTTATTTTTTGTTCAATCTTCATCATTATTTCACTGTTTATGCATTTTTATAAAACAAATAAATTCATAGAAAAAAACAACAACATAATATGCAAAGGTCAAGGTCATATACCAATTATTATTATTTATATCGGCATAAAATAGCTCCAAATCTAAAAATATTTTATAGAAAGTATATGAACAAAAGTTTTAGTTTTCGAGGAGATCTTTCCATTAATGTTTAGTTTTGGAAGATCGGACTTCATTTGATCAAATGACCACAGTCCAAAGTTTGATCCTCTTATCAAACAATTGTATATCCATATGTTTTCTCTTTTTTTGCTGCTCCTGACTTTATTTTTTGTTCAATCTTCATCATTATTTCACTGTTTATGCATTTTTATCAACAAATAAAATCATAGAAAAAAAAACAAGCATAATATGCAAAGGTCAAGGTCATATACCAATTATTATTATTCTTATCGGCATAAAATAGCTCCAAATCTAAAAATATTTTATAGAAAGTATATGAACAAAAGTTTTAGTCTGTGAAGAGATCTTTCCATTGGTGTTTAGTTTTTGAAGATCGGGGTTGAATTGGTTGAGTTATGACAGAAAGGCGAAAAGTGTACTTTTAACGAAATTGAAACGCTGTAGTTTCATGAACTTTGAGTCAAAAATTATGATTTCTTCAGCATTAACACACTGAAAAGTGAAGTGATGTATACTGCAAGGAATACTTGTTTGGTCACGTGATTATGATTTCATACATATTTAAGCAGAAATTATTAAAAAATTCATATAAAATCGACAAGTTGATGTTTGAAGGTGAAATTTGCAAGAATGCCGTAGACTACAATGTGCAAAAAGTCCTGAAAATTTCAAGTGATTCCGTCAACAAACATGGCAGATATTCATGTTTTTCGGATAAGGGCTTGTATACGAAAATCTAGCAATTTGAAGTAAAGGAAGAAGGCGGTTATTGGGTTGGATACCCACGATCCGGACGTTCCTACGCAGGAAAGAGTGCCCGTGTTGAAAGGTGAATTGCGATGCGTATTTGAGAGAATGAGGTGCATTTTAGGATGCAATGGTGTACACCAGGACCGATAAGCACATTGCCTTAGTTATAACGGCTTTCTTCAAACTTTTATTAGGGGCTTTCAGCCTCAAGTAGAATTATTAGGTTTTCGCATCGCAGTGCGATGTTTTTTTTTTTTTATTGGTTTTCGCATCGCTTGCGAAAACCTATTGTTCTTCTTCTGTTTTATTTTTTTTTTTATTTTTAGGTTTTCGCACCTCGCAGTGCGAAAACCTATTGTTCTTCTTCTGTTTTATTTAGGTTTTCGCATCGCTTGCGAAAACCTATTGTTCTTCTTCTGTTTTATTAGGTTTTCGCACCTCGCAGTGCGAAAACCTATTGTTCTTCTTCTGTTTTATTTTTTTTTTTATTATTATTTTTCTAACCTTTTTTTGTGAACGGCATATCACCATGATAGAAAAAAGTCACATGTATGAAATTTTAATCAGTTATTACCACCTATTTGAAAATGATCCTAACGTTGAGAAAATTTTCATTTATGTCTTACCTTTCCCGCTAGGGGGCGTTTTGCACGAAATTTATTAATGGCTAATAACTCACTTATTTGAGGTCCGATTCAAATGCGGTTTTTTGCATTCTGTTTCTTGTTGATAGCCAAATAAAATATGATAGGTTTCGAGGGTACGTGTCGCTGAAAGTATTTGAGCTACAGAAGGTTGAAAGTTCGAACCTCGCAAAAAACTGTGCAAATGAGGGTAGGTGTACGAAAAACCTATCCATTTTTGTTAGAGATCAGATAGAAGAATTCTGTTTGCTGCAAATGATTTGCAATACATATACGCACAAAATATATGGGGTGGCGAATTTAAGAAATGTATGGTTTGTCCTCTGGAAACGGTCAAACTTCACTAAATTTTAAGAAAAGTTAAAGTTTCAAAAACATGTTTTTTATCGCTTCTGACTTTATTTTTTGTTAATTCTTCATGATATTTTCACAAGTTATGTATTGATATGTCGGAAAGGGGATCACAATTAAAAAGTTAAAATGAAATTGCAAAGGTCAAGGTCATATTACGATTATTGTGTTTTTATTCGGCTCCAAATAGCTGCAAAACAAAAAATATTTCTTAGAGAGTATATTAACAAAAGTTTTAGTTCTTCAAGAGCTCTTTCCAGTGATGTTAAGTTTTTGAAGATCAGACTTGATTTGGTCATTTTACGGCAGTCCAAAGTTTGATCCTTTTTTGGAATAATTGTAAATCAGTTTTAATCTCCTTATAG
>CM037781.1:77067785-77099532 GCA_021229015.1 Solen grandis | reverse complement strand
CGTTTAACCATGTATAGGTAACGTCACGCGTTGCGGTTTATCTTACGGGAACAATGAGTCAGATTTTGCTTTTGTATATTTCAACGTAGAGTATTGAAAATATTATGCATCATTTAATTGGTCACCATATGTAGTTGATTAATATTCATGAAAACGAAGTTTTGCAAGCTAAATACACCACGGTATATACAGAAAAGACAACGGAGTATGTACCGTGGATTTTCGACGATGGTTCAGGGCCATCTTGGCCTACTTGTTTTTTGGTGTGTTTTTTTTTTTTTTTTTGGTCAGATAGAATATTTGTTGTTGTTGATTTGTACAAATTTACAATTTGCTACAAGTCATATATGATGAGCCATTAACATTGGGGGTAAAGTAAGGATACTAGGAAAGAAATATTCAAAACTATAGGGTCATCTAACTAATTACATATAAAGGAAAACCCGCGTACACAGAGGTAGAACCACCGACCTACCGCAAGTCAGCTACATGGTTTTCTCAGTGACCCTGTCGGGATTAGAAACGAGCACGCTTAACGAAGGGTCACGGAATTACCCGATGTGTTCCGATTGGTCTGAGTGACCATGGAGGATCCTGCAATAGTGGAATGCGAAATAAATAAACCATGAAATTTACAAGCATGAATAATCCACTTATCTGGGACATATACGGAGCCCTTAAATATTCTAATTAAATGTTCATCTGTAAGTGACATAAAAATAGGTAGTTCTCCACCGTCATATAAATTGCGTAGTTACAATAAAATGCAGATGAGTCAAGTACAAAGTCCTTAGATGAACCGTCGGTATACTGTAGTTAAAGATTACAACGTCACATCTGTACAAGCCATGTATTTTCAAAGTCACGAACACACTTTGAACTTTGAACAGGGCAAATTTAATTGGTACGTTAGTTAAAGTTGCAACTATAATCGAATATGTCATGTATACATTCCCGTAATTCTTTTAATTTTTTTATCATCTCTAATGAGTGTCAGTTTATTTGGTATGAGTTTCGTAATACGGGTTTTTTTACTCTATTCAGAGGATGACTTATTGAGTATATTTACACAGACTGCCGTTAAAAATGACACAAAATGAGGGGAAAATATAAAAATCAAAGCGCTGGAGGAACTGGAGGTTTGTGTGTCTCAAGTGAAAGAGGATTTGGGGGGGCTGCAACTTAGTAAAACCATTCAACACTTTACCAATCTGCCGCGTAACTTAAAATTATGTACTAAGTCCTGAAGATGAAATCTTTTTTAACCCGTCATTATTCTCAAGTTGAATAGGATTCGAAGGACTGTTTACTTGAGGGGCCGCCGTGGCCGAGCGGTTAGTCGTGGACTACAAATCTCTCAGCACCTCATCGCTGTGGGTTCGAATCCCGGTAGGGACGAATCCCGGTAGGGACTTCGGATTTTTCATGTGAGGAAGCCTTCCAGCTGGCTTGCGGTATGTCGGTGGTTCTACCCGGGTACCTCTGTGTACTCGGGGTCTTCCCCCACCTGTAATTAGCTGGACGTCGCTATATGATTGAAATACTATCGCAGCGACGGTAAACCCCAATACAACAACTACAACTGTTTACTTAATAAAGCCCTTCGAGACTTCACCACATAAATTTATGTCCTCAGTCCCGATGATAAAATCTTTTCTTGAGCACCTGTATCAAATATCCACTACTTGACCATGCACTGCTGTGATAATTATGCAAATCAACAACGCCAAGCCATGCACTGGAAGGTCAGTTTTACTGGCAAAGGGGCTCGTAACGTTGTTGAGTAGTACTAGTAAATAATTTTATGGAGTCAATAGCTTGATGTGTTTGTAAGTATATGTATGTTTTATCGACCTTCCAGATTTCTACCTTCATGGGTTATTGTAACACTATAAAATGACTGTAAAAGTTTAATTTCATTTCACAAATAACCAATTAGTAATTTAGTGATACACGAATTATCTATTTATTCCATCGTCACTTGTATCTTGTAAATACAATAAAATCTCGATAATCCGAAGATGGATCAGACGTACTAATGTACTCGGATAATTGATTATTTTTTCATGAGTAAGATTCATTCTTTATTCCACGAGTTGTCCCGCCATTGCATCTCGTATCTAGTGAATATGTTTTCTTTTCTGAGTAAGATTTTTTTTTTCATGAATGACACCGCCATTGCTACACGTATCTAGTCAGATATTTTTTCCGTGAAAGTCCCCGCCATTGAAACTCATAAGTAGTGAAGTAAGATGTATTCTTTTTTTTCACGAGTGATCCCTCCGCCATCGATATTGATTAAAAACTGGAATTATTTCCCTTCAATAGCTTTCCATTTCTTCTCATAGGTACTAGGAATACACATCGGATATGCCAAAGACCTAATAAGATCCGCAACTCTGATATTGACAAGGATCAAGTCAAGCGAAGTTCTCAATAAGTTACGTGTACGATCATGCGACCGCGAGATAACGTGAGATGGGTAAAATTGCTCATATCAATTATAGTCATACTGAGTTTTCTCTTCAATTTATTGCCGATTAATTTCTCAGTAGGTCGCAAATTTCTTTTATGAGTAATATTGTAAAGCGTCTTTCTGGTAAGCATCTGCAAGATGTTAATTGTCTCAGGGATATCTCGTTTAAATCCCGTTCACCTGTTTTTCTGTCACGAGAAAAAAACATTATGTTGGACAGTTTCATATCTCTTGAACACGTCTTTGAATATGCATTATCTTTGAATATACATTATCCTCGGGTAATCGCGCTTTGGAATTCCGAAGTTTTTACGATAAACTAAATATTCATATGATCATTCCAGAAAGTAATCAAAGATTTCAATTGTGGTTATCATGCCACTTGTTTACGGCGTGATATCACAATAAGGCACTACTTTATATTTTCATCATGTAGACAAAGCGTTCTAGCTTTTGAATGTACATTTTGACCCCTAAAAGCAGGACGGTGTTCTTTTTTAACCCAGCTATAACAAGTTTAACATGATATCTCAGACAAATGTTTATATCAATTTATTGGCGGCCTTCGTGGTCGAGAGGATAAAGTCGCTGACTATAACACTCACTCAGCCCCTCACCGCGTGGGTTCGAATCCCGGCAGCACCCAGCCCCTTATCGCGTTGTTCGAATCCCGGCAGGGCCATTCGGATTTTCATGTGAGGAAGCCTTCCAGCTGGCTTGCGGTAGGTCGGTGGTTCTATGCGGATGCCTCCGTGCATTCGGGGTCTTCCTCCACTTAATTAGCTGGACGTCGCTATATGACTGAAATACTGTCGAAGCGACTGTAAACTCAATTAGTCAAGTCAAGTCTCCCCCAAATTAGATAAAACTTTAAAAAAAACTCTTGGTGAAATATTTTTATTTTTAATGTCTTTAAAGTGACTAAATTTCATAGAAATATAACCATCCAGTGGCAAGATACGGAATATAGCTTTTAGGATAGGAAGACCTTAAGAATTTACGGCGTTTTAAGATTATGCTTTGCCTTAGTCACGTGATTGTCAAAATCACGTCAAATCACTCAAACGATGCTATTTCTATATGTTAGACCTATATTTGGAAAGCCCGACGGGGATTTCTATGTGTTAGACCCATATTTGGAAGCCCGACGGGGGATTTCTATATGTTATATCCATATTTAATTATACATGATTATTACTTAATCGACACGCAGATATAACAATTTTATAGTGTCATCTCCAAATATAACATAAATATTGAAGCACATGGCAACCAGGCTGCGTTCTGTTGCCTTTATACGAGTCACATCGCTTGCATCCTTCTTGCATCGTGCAAGCAGGGAACCAATTTCTAAAGGCAAATGGCTGATTTCGGTTGTACACCCTAAGTTTTATCGGGTGTCTCGATTGGTGAATTTGAAAGGGTGAAACGAAAGGTCAGTATCGTTACCTGGCCATGTAATGCACATTTTTCCACTGTGTCTTTACTTTGTTGACTGACGGTCGTCGACTGTGAATGTAACAGCACGGTTTTAAGTAGAACTACACACCTAGTTATCGGACAGCTGTTTAGACTACCTCTGTCACACGGATATATAGCAATCACCGGTAGGTCACGGTTTTATCTATGTTTAAATTTTAATGCTCCTCATGTTTTAAAGAAATATATTATCTACAAAAAATTATTTGTGACTATGTTTGCTGTCGCTACGATAGAATTTGAGTTACAAAGTGACGTCCAGCTATAAATTACTGGAGATGGACGACAATTGAATGTTAGCATAAACAATATTTGTTTTCATATACACATGTAGAGACCTTTCTTTTATGTCAATATGTAAACTTGACGCCTCGTTAAATAAAATAAAAAATGATTGTGTGAACAGAGAACAGGAATATATTTCACTCTGGTAAACTACGATGTACATCTTGTATCATTATTAAGTTAAAGTAATCCATCATCACCAATTAATTTATATAAATATTTCTTCAAATGCGTAAAATAGATTTCATTCCAGATGCAGGCACCCATTGACTTGGAGTAATACACATTTTTACTCACAGTCTATAAAGGCTTGTATTTCCTATAAAATTCCCACAATGTCTTGATGGACCATGATCACAAGTTAATGATAAGTGGATTACCTTGATAAAACATTCAATCAAGCTGTTTTATTTGGCGGGGGGGGGGGGTATTATGTAAACGATGTTAACAAAGACAAGACGTGCATTTCGTTCAAAAATGATATGTGACCTCCGTGAGTAAATGCCTGTAGTCCCTGAATAACTTACACATATTGAACCCGTTAATGCTGTGGAAACGAGACCCCCCCCCCGTCCTGAATAACTTACACACTGAACCCGTCAATGCTATGGAAACGAGCCCCCCCCCCCCCCCCCCCCCCCGTCCTGAATAACTTACACACACACTGAACCCGTCAATGTTGTAGAAACGATATCTGTCTTAAGTAGGCATCATCTCCAATTGACTGAAATACTGTTGGTGGGATGGTTACCCCATAAACAAGGGGGGGGGGGGACCCGGCTCGCGCGCCCTCTAAAATTCCCCGACCTTTGAAACTTTGAAATAGCTTTGACGTAAGTTTGAAGCAAAAGAAATCATAGGTTTATCTAATATTTTTCTTGGGCTATTGATTATGGTTATGTCAGTGTGCTTTGTGCCTTAAAACCTGTTTATGATCAATTTATAAATTCAGTTTACCTAAGGAGCTTGTAATAGCCTAAAGTAATGCTTATCATTGTCGTCTGTCTTATCTTTGAGGTAGTAAAGTGCACTAGAAACGAGGGGTTACAAAAAATGCAAACTCGATTATGTGTCCTTTTGAAGAACGACCTATATATGTCTGATAATGTTTGTATAGCCGCACTGTTTAAATACACTAAAACTACTTTTTTTCGTTTTTCGAGCTCTCACCGGTCTAAGTCATTTTTTAAAACTTCAAGTAAAGTCAAACCTGCCTTAAGCGGTCAGTCAAGGGAACAAGAGAAATGGACGCTTAACAGAGATGACCGTTAATTGAAGTTTATATATATAACAAAATGCTTCAAATTAGTACATGTAATATTAAAATGACCGCTAAATGCAGGTTGTACGCTTAGTACAGGTGGCCGCTAATCAAGTTCAACTGTACTTCTTTTTTTTTCATTTGACCTTTCTTTAGCGATTGTATAAACTGTTTCTGGACTTTGTCTACATGAGACAGAGTAATACTGTCTTGTGTTAGATTGATTAATCAGTAGATTGCACTGAATTATGCATTTTATTGTTTTAGACAGTATTGCGGTTTTTAGGTAAACGACTGTTTACCGAAATGCATAAGCGGACTAACATTTTTTTTCTACTATCAGTTCGTCCTTGCTTTTCAGTAGGAGTTTCACCGCATCACATTCCTGCACCGTAACGACACCTTAACGACGTCAATATAGTCCGTCAACGTCGACATTGAAAACATCGGCGGCCATTTTGTTTATTTATAAAATATTTTTTCCTAACTTGACGTCATAATAGACGATAAACAGTTGAGAAAATAAAATGACTATTTAAATCAAGGTGATTGACACATAGCAATGTATAAGGAACCCATATGGGTCCCATATGGTTTCCCACATGGGCCCCATATGGGCTTCCCACATGGGACCCATGTCGAAAGTGCAACCTGTTTTGGCCTGGGTCCCATATGGGCAGTCTACCAAGATCCAATATGGGCCCCTTAAGGGTCCCATATTTGCACCCCATTTGCATGTAATATGGCTCCATACCACTGCACTGTCTGAATGTGCAGTCAAATGTGGAAAACTGGTACCAGTAGCCTATGAAAATTTGTCGCTCAAATATAATATTACTGAAAAACAGAAAATAGGTCCCTCAAATACAACATATAGTTTTATTTTTTCTTCTTAATTTAATTTAAACTTCAATTAAAGCACATGCTGAGAAAATACAAATCGAGAAGTCATAATTCATTCAAATTTAATTTGAATACAAATGGATATTTTTCATTTTCAATGTGCTATTTAAAGTTCAAAGTGATGTTTGATTTCCTAACCATAAGACAATTTCTTATGCAGCAAAAACAAACATTTAAAGATTGCATATCTTTAACACTGCACATAAAATCAATCACTCATTATCCAAAAATGCATAATATTGTAAAAAAAATTAAAAATCAAGACAAGACGAATCAATGAATCACAATCACACACATAGCAACTATTATCTTGTCTTAAGTTCTTAACCTTAAAGAACTTGAAATATGAAGTGACATTGAAATTCAAAAAAAAGGCTAACTGTAGTGATGGATTACTTCAGCAGTGATGACGAACACTATTTAAAATACTTAAATCAACCATATCAAACTGGGTAGTGAAAATATAATTATACAGACTTAGCAAACTATCTTGTTCAGCAAAGTGATACATGGATATGTGAAAATATAATTTATATAAAACATCTACATTGTTGGCATAGCATGTTTAACAATGTGAAAAAAAAATATGGATTAATCTTATCAGCAATTCTCATGTACATACTAGTAGTCCAGTCTCCACAAAATTGTTAATTACAGAACAGATTCCTTTAAATCTTAATAAAAGAAAAAATAGTATTATACAGTTTGTACTTAATTCAAAGTTTGACGTGTCTGAAAAATAATGGATGATATTTAACTATTCAAAACTATATTCTAATCTATCCACTATGAATCTGTCCCTCCACTTATTGAGAGTGTCTCCTGTTGGAATTCCTACATTGAAGACTTGTCTGACTTTTGTTGCACTGTTTTCTTCCCCATTCCCCGTCCAGTACCACCTGCCAGCCATTTATAGACCTCTATTCAGCGTCTTAGTGCTGTGGTCTGAAAGTTCAAAAGGTATAAATATATAATTTCTTAAGAAAGAAAACCAAATAAGGTTGGGACTGTTAAACTTGGCCTTGAATCTAAAAAATATAACTGATGAGAATAAAGTATCATTTTTTTATATGTGTTCCACTAACAATGCATTTTATAAATAAATCATAATGTAGGAGATGTGTGTTATCAGCTCAAGCCTCTGGGTTCTATTAGTCCTATCATATCTTGCTTGTAAATGATATAAAAATTGAATAATTCCAAGGCATTGACTATGACTTCATTACATTTAAGACTTGGCTAGAGTTTATTGCAGCAAAACTTACTGTAAAATTCAGCCATAATATGCAGATTGGTAAATGGCAGCATCCCCTTTAGTCCATGGAAGTTGTAGTTTACATCCAGCAAATTTCCATTCAGAAAACTCCTCACAACGTCCCAGAGATTTGAACTAAACATGTTGACAGGTATTCTATCTACAATTATACAAAGCGTATATATTATGAATCATCCAGTTCTATATGTCAGAGATGAGAATACCTTAATGTAGCTTCATGTATATCTGTAGCAAGTTAAAATAGCAAGGCATACTTTGATCAGAATACAAGTGATTTAAAACAGTGCTTTATAATACAGAAATAAATAAATACATGATAATAGTAAACACAGATTTGTTGCAAGGATTTGTTATCTTGTAGGAATACTATATGGAATGTATACCAGAAAATTGCACATTACAGTACGTAACGTTATCATTATTATTTAACAATGCAGTAAATAATGCAAAAAATAACTATAATTTTATTTAACTTTTGATCAAAATATTATGATTCTTTGGACTTTGAACTACCGGTACATACAATATACGATAAACAAGTCGAACTCAACTCGCGAAATTACGTTACAAACGAATTCCTTGTTCATAATCAGAATGATTTTCAATAAAACGTAAGACTTAATTATTAGAAATGCATCTTAATCAATGTTATACATACGTATTTCACGTTTAGAATAGGCTAATAATGTTCGTCTGGCCGTCACTCTGAAGAAAAGCTAAGTAGGTTAACATCGTGTTGTGTTGTTGACCGTTGGTTTGAATATTGCGGTTAACCGGAAATGTAGAGTGCGCAAGAGCAAAACTCTATATCTGGTACCCATATCGGTCCCACATAGTCGAACCCATATGGACATACCCAGATACAGCCCATGTGGGTCCAGTATGGGAAAGAAAGCTCTATATATGGACCCACATGGGTCCACCATAGTCAAACCCATATAGGAACACAGATACAGCCCATATGGGCCGGTATAAACCTATATATGGGACCTACAACGGTCCCACATAGGCAAACCCATATAGGCATACTCAGATACAGCCAATATGGGTCCAGTATGTGGAAAGAAATCTATATATGGGACCCACATGGGCCCCACATAGTCGAACCCATATAGGCATACCCAGTTACAGCCCATATGGGTCCAGTGTATGAGAAAAACCTATATATGGGACCCACATGGGTCCATATCGTCGAACCCATAGATGCATTCCCAGATACAGCCCATATGGGTATAGTATGTGGTAAAAAACTCTATATATGGGACCCACATGGGTCCAACATAGTCGAACCCATAGATGCATTCCCAGATACAGCCCATATTGGTCCAGTATGTGGAAAGAAATCTATATGTGGGACCCATTATTTATTTATATATATTTAGTCCATATAGACATACCCAGATACAGCCCATACGGGTCCCTTATGAGCAAAAAAAACTCTACAAATGGGACCCACATTGGTCCCACATAGTTTAGCTCATATAGGCATACCCAGATACAGCCCATATGGGTCCCATCTACCCTTGCTATCTGGGCTCTTGTCTATTTTTAGCCACTGTCATTGCGTCAAATTGACACGGTTACAAAATCCGAATCGGCAGAATGTGTATTCAATGAGGGGCGTCATAAAAATTTACCAAAGAGAGAGAGGAGAGAGTATGCATTTTTGGTTTAGATCTGCCTTTCACTTACATGGCATAAAATTCCGAAATACTCATTAAAAATGTCATGAAAATTACTTTATTTATTTTTTCTGTTCATAGGTTACATTATTTTTGTACACCAAGATAATTGTTGAAATATGCTGGGAATGATGTAAATGCATGAATTTTCTCGCACTCTTTCTTTATATTTCACTCATCTGATTGACATATCTTTTTCTTATCTTTATTTATATTAACACACAATAAATATCAGTAGTCTGTGATTAACACGGAAACATGCAATTACACATTTAACACGTGTGTGTGTGTGTGTGTGTGTGTGTGTGTGTGACATACCCGGTAGTCATTGAAGGTTTAAAAGCAGAGAGAATAAGCAAGAATATGAATAAAATATTTATATAGAGAGAGAAATCTTTTGTGAAATTTTAGTTGGTGTTTAAAGAAAATTTACATTGACTTTGAGTTACATTTCCTATACATATCTTAGCAAAGAAAAAAAATGTCCCTCCCCTTTTTAGATTAAAATGAGGAGGACCTGTTTGTAGTTCAGTTACTCAGCAGTAAACCTATTTTTTTAATGATGCCCTTAATTACATCATTTTCATATACAATATAGATTTTAACCTATACACCTTCCCAAGTGCAGCCACAAAGTACTGGTCCAGCCAAGGAACCTGTAAGTTGTAAGAACTTGTTTCCAAATTGGAGTAGAACTTACAATATCAAACTGAACCTATGAATCTGTTTCTCTTGTTTTCTGTATATTGTGTCATATGCAGCAATATATATATATATATATATATATATATATATATATATATATTTAAAGCTTAGATGAGTGTTTGCCAAATTATTTTAAGAGTATTTAATTGTTTGAATTTGAATTTTCTTTTTGTAGTATTTAATTGCTTATTTTATAAGAATTTTAATGTATTGATCTTGAAGAATATCAGAGTATATATTATAAGGCTTTGGACGTCTCTCTCCCTCACTCTCACACACACATACTGAATAATAACACAATATATATTTACTTGTTTATTAATATTCTAAGATTACATTTATATCACAAATAATTTCAACGCTCAGCAACGTCTGACTTTGAAATGGGAGCAAACACCTTTGTCTGCTCTCAGCAATCTGAAAAGAATTAATAATGATCATTAGTATGAATAAGTAATAACATGCTCACATCTTCCATGCAAATATTCAACAGAAATATAAACTCAAACTCAAACAGCTCAATTCCAAATTCCAGCAATACATGAGGTGAAATACCATCAAAATATTATAATATTCTCATTTTGATTATTCTTCAAACATAATCGTTAACTGACAGTTTTGCTTTTCAATTTTTTTTCACCACAACTGCCACTGTAAATGAAAGGAGGTTTTAATGGCATTAACATGTTTTTAATGAATATTAAAGTAATTCTGCTTGATTCATGTGTGCTGCTGTGTTGACCTGAATTACTTTTTCTGTCAAGCACATACTACAATTTTAAATAATCAGTAAAATACACTTAACACAGTACATTTAATTTGATTTGTGGTCTTTTCTCTTTTTGGTTTATTTCTCTTCTACGTTTAGTAAATAATATACATAATATGCATGCTTTATTTGAAGAACTTTGTTGTTGTTTTTTAATTTCGTTTTTATAGACTTGTGTCCATGGAAAGTGATGCATTCTTTTTTTTTTCATATTTATCTTACCTTCATATAACACTTCTGTGTGACTTATTACATCATGGTTTTTGTTTCACAAATCTTGATTTGGACCTGAAACAAAATTAATAATGTTTTTTTTGTTTTGTTTTTTTTTCTTTTTTTAAATGAATGTTAAGTTATACAAACTCCTATTATTTTTCTAGTAGGTAAAACATCTAGATTAAAAACAAGAAACCATGCACAGAATGAATTGTCAAATTTGGTTATTCTTCAAGATGAAATGTCACGGATAAGATTATGTCACAAAAAGGCAACTGAAAAAAAGATAGAATGAAAAAAAAAATGTTATCCAGACAAACTTGGGAGGGAAACAGGGCCTTTGTTATCAGGAAAATTCTACAATTTGACTTATTTAGAACTGAGAATTTTCAATAAGGATTTTGCAACATATTTTTGTGTATATTTCTATAATAAAGCATTATTCAAATAACATACTAATACTGTTAATTTCATTGGTATATCTGTCAATTATTTTTCTAAAACTTTTACTTCATATAGAGAGTATATATAAGAGTAGAGCTAAATATTCTGTTTAAAATCTATTTTACCAAAAACAAAAAAAAAAAAAAAAAAACATTTTAATTAGAAATTGATTTACTGTGGATGTAAATAAGATCATTAATGTAATAATCATGTTATACTCATGAAATGAGACAGAAAACATGTAAGGATCTCATGCTAGATATTGACTACAGTACTGTGTAAAATGTTCATATGAACTGTTCATAACGCTTTTGAAAGAACCCTCTTTCAATACACGAGTTAACGGAGTAAAAGTTCATGTTGAAAATTAAATGACTCAAGTAGCAGATGAACGGACTTGATTGTGTATTGATCTAGCTAGTGAAAAATCAAAATTATTCCAGTAATAATTCCTAAAAAAGAGTTTAAAACCTCTCATAATCCTTCAACTTACAAAACTTTACACATTCGTCTGCATGCGTATGATAATGATGGTAATTTAATCGTTTTGAAGGCGTCTCAATAAAAAGTTAATTTCTTCTTTAGATGAAAAAGTACATTTTAAAAACGGATGTCTATTAAATAAACAATTACAACCACCTAGGTTTTTCATTTTACAAGAAAATCATATGCAATGAAAATGGCGCGCGCAGAACCATGAGAGTTGATAGACAGTCCAAAAAACTAAAAATATAAATTAAACTCACAATATAATACAATTTTTTGTCACAAACTAGATCATGAAAACGTACCTTACTTTTTATTTCAAACCCTTTGGTGATTTCGTTAAAAATGTAGCAGAATTGTTTTAGCCAAAAATGAACGCTGGCCTTCACCACAGCCTGAAAAACCTTTACTGTAGCACCGCTTCCGAGTTGTTACACGTAAGAGTAAAACGTACCGTAATTACCGAAAAGGGGCTGAATTTCGGGAAATTCATTTAGAAACAAGACAAAACACATACTTGTTTGATTTCTTCACATACTGTTTTTATTTTACGCAGTGAACAACAAATGACAGGTATTTATTTTGGTTTATCAAATGAAAAAAAAATATAAGAATACAACTTCCGGTTTGACCTACAAAATACGGTGAGTTAATTTAAATACATTTTCTATAAATCTGTAATACAGATTTTCTTTATACTCTTATGATCAGTAGTTAGGAAATATTGTACTAATAAACAAAATATAAAGGAAATTTGTATTACAGATTTTTAGCTTTTTGATGGAGAAAAGTGCGAATTTCATTAAAAAAATAAAATAAAACATTTTTTCTGCAATAAAAGTACTATTTCTTCGAAATAAATGGATTTCAGTCGGAATAAATGTTTGCTGAATTTGAAAAAATATTTTCCGTATTAATTACAATATATTTCAGTACAAAAACATAATGAAAAAGGGGTTGAAATATCCATTTTATTGAGCTTATTAAAAAAAGCAATGAAACGGATGTAGAATTAGTCGTGGCCTATTTCCTGAAAATCGGAGGTAGATTCGTGCAAAGGTGATGCCTCGTCACAGGTATAAATACAATCTCTGACAAAAGCGTCAGGAACTCGACTCTTTGGCTTAGTGGATAGAACATTGGACTTGCACGCCGGCGGACCAGATTCGATCATTGGCCGGGACGAGTTCGTTACGCCTTTATTAGATCTATTACTTTATCATCATCATCATCATCATCATTGTTACAGACAAATTTCATCATACTATTTCAGGTAGTGACGTCAACAGAGCAAAATGATCAGCCTTTCAGTGCTTGACGTGACATCACTGGTTCCCAATTCGTACCAGGCGTCTGCTTCCCTTGTATTGCAGACGGCAATCTCGATTCTGGTAGTATACTTATTAACAAAGATTGTATCATTCGTGATGTACACGGTGAGAATGCAGAAAATATTTGGCAACCTTCCTGGTCCAGTGGAAAGAAACTGGTTACGTGGGAGTTTCGTCAACGTAAGTTTTATTTCTTTGTTGGTTTTTAAATAATTTGGAAATACACGCCGTAGACAGGTAACATGATACCACATCCAGCCACATTATCCAGACATCGGACAAACCAGTGACCTGTAGCCACACCGTGTATATCCTGAGCACCAAGTAGGGAAATACCATTACCATATTTAACTAATTTGGTTTGTCATAGTCGGGGCTCAAACCCACGACATCCCGCTCCCGAGACGGAAGTCACCGAGGACAGTCATTGTTTGTTACAAAGCGTTGACGAATTATAAGTATCTCATATATTTTAGAAACATTCTTACACACGTTATTCTAAATAAAGCGCCTACCTTTTTCACCTTTGTTCCTAGTTTCCTGAAGACCCCGAGGAGCGACTCATGAAATTCATTTCATGGTGCAACACATATTCCAAGAAATCCGGTTACGTGCGACTTTGGGCAAGCATGGGTCAGCCAATGCTGATGGTATGCCACCCATCCACCATGAAACGGATATTAAAAACAGCAGGTAAGTATTGAATTCCCTATCATATGTTTGTTCCGCTTTGTTGTTGCTGTCCCGGCGGGCACGCGACTAGAACCACTGACATGTCGCAAACCAGCTTCCTCTCGTGACCCTGTCGGGACTCGAATCCACAGCAGTAATACCGGATACATGATGCATATAATACATCAGTGACAATAACCTCTCGGTCCCCATACTTGGACCTTTATATGAGAAAGATATGGCGTTGCTTCACTGCGGATACCGTACCCAGTCACATTGTCATGGTATAGGCAAGACAGGATAGATTTGTACATAGGTACATTATTTAGTATATAAACTAATGATGAATTATTGGCCTTTTCTTGGTATAAGAGGGAGAGGGGGCATTAGATTCAAACATAAATTACATGCATTTACAATTTACAATATCGTTTGCACAGTAGACTAGTAATATAGTGGAAACACATAAATAGTGTACAACTACAGTCAAACCTGTCTTAAGCGGTCTTTCAAGGGAACAAGATAATGTGACCACATAACAGATGTGGTCGCTAAATGAAGGTTAAACGTGTAACAAAATGCTAGTTTGGTACTACTAAAACTGACCTCTAAATGCAGGTTGACAGCTTAATACAGGTGACCGCTAATACAGATTCAACAGTATAGATTACTTTACAATTAAAGCTTGTTTTATAATTTAATCTTACCAAATTAACACACTAACTAAATGCCTTGACCTGTTTATCTAGGTACTACTAGGATTTACTTGTTTGATTAACAAATGCAAATACAGTGGTAAACATCTTCTACGTCTAGTGACGTACAATATATACCTGTGTCTTAAAGTTTTAGAGCACAAGACAACCAGGACATTTTTTGGAGTAGCAACTGTTACTATGCCACCTCCATTTCATTATTTAAGTATATTGCTGCTTTGAATTAAACTATTTCCGACATCCAGTATGTGGACACTCAAACCAATGTTCGATAAAAAAAATATTATTATCATTACCGCTATTTTTCCCTTCGTCTTATAAATAGTAAGCCGCGTTTATTTTGAAAATTCCGATTTCAGAAAGCATAGAATATGTAGAATTTTAAGAAATTTGAGAAACAGTATGTACTTAATGTATTTCTTGAATTTGGTATCTGAACATGCAGTGAGTATATACATTGTTTTGAGTGGATATGGGTTTCATCTCATCGAGTAGTGATACAATTTCATATTGCGCGAGTGAAAATGTAAAATTTGTACACTTCGAAATGAAATGTAACCCATATCCCCTCATATCCACTCAAAACGAACAGATTTTCTTTTTAAATTATGCTGCTACATTTCCTTTAAAAGTAAAAAAGTAGTACCAATCTGTGTCAATTTATCTCAATGATAGAACCCAGTATTTCATCAGATAGCATAAAATAAATATGTATATTTCTTACGATAAATGCAATATCTTTTTCAGAACCAAAGCCACTTAATCAGACCAGCGGGTATAGAACGCTACGGGACTGGTTGGGAGATGGTCTCCTTATATCTGGGGGAGCAAAATGGGCGCGAAATCGTCGTCTGCTAACACCAGCCTTTCATTTTGACATTCTCAAGCCATATATAGACGTTTACAACAAGTCTACGGATGTTCTGATAGTTAGTATCTTATGTGTATTTCTTCATTAAAACTCAGCCTGTTGATCGGTGCAGACAAAAATGTGAACCTCGATAGCTTGGGTCGTGGGTTCAATTCTGGGTATCGACAGAAAATTGTCACTTTAACCTATTTATACTACAAAAAAGACAGTGTAAAAATAAAATTTAAAAAATGAGATATTATTCTCAGAAGCCAGTTTCGAGATTTATCTAAGATACCATCTAATATATTCTCCCTATCTGACTTTAGTACACCTCTTGGACTTCTATAGGCCACGCTACCGTTGGATGATCGTGTACTTTAATCAGATTGACATTCTTCAAGCCGACAGAAAAGTTTGCCTGATTTTATTTTTTTCTTCAGTATAGTATGTTGCGCACTGCGTCTACTTTTTCTTCAGTATAGTATGTTTCACATTATATAAATGGAGTTCCAGGACTATTTCACCTGGTGTTCCAAACATTTTATTCTGAAATAATTAAATTAAGCACATTAAAACATAATATATTCGGATTTCAAGCAGGGTCGATACACACACAAAGGTATATAAAACATAAATCGTCTTTATAAGATAGACAGTTATTCAATTAAGTCACCTTACATTTTCGCTTGAATATCATTGTCATGAATTTACATTCGCTCTGGAAATGTAAATACATATATGCTCTTCCCCGTTTTCTTTTTCAGAAAAAGTTCGATAATTACTGCAAGAGAGGCGAGAAGTTCGAGTTATTTCAGGATATATGCGGTTGTACATTAGATATCATACTTAAATGTGCATTCTCGTCTAAAATGGACACACAGGGATCAGGGTAACTGATTATATAGCATGATTAAATACTATATCAATACATCAAAAAAATAACATAATAATAAAAAATAACATCACGTCGTATAATATTATGCTTTCCATTTAGGTAAAGGTTAGTTCATAGTTGCCTTTAGCACATGACATTTTCCTTCCACTAGCGACAAAACGTCAAAAAAGTGTGAGTTATGTGGTTGCATAGTTCACACTTATTGATTTTTACAAAATGCGTAATAGTCCACGGTGATCATAAACAAATACCAGCACCTGCTAGGACGAGAGGAAAATGCCATGTGCTGAAATTTCATACCAGATTAATACTCTTTTACCCATTTTCAAACCTGTCAATAATACAAAAACACACTTAAGAATTTAAAACCTGAATAATGTCTATCCCCCCCCCCAAAAAAAACAACAACAAAAAAAACTAAAAGTATGTCTCGAAAATACAAGATCTACTAATTTATATATACTCGTACTGAATAACAATTTTACCTTTTTTTAGGGACGCCCATCCATACGTTGTGGCAGTGCGTGATCTTACAATAGCTAATTCTAACCGATTCAGGTATGAATATACACGTGTGTTTAATTGTTTTACGCCTCGCCAATCATAGGCTAGTTATTTTGAAAAGACAACTGAGTTATGGCGATGACGATGTATTCATTTGTTTGTTTGAGCATTGGGTAAAACGTCTTTAATTGCCTTGAGATTCCTGAAACTTAATTGTAAAGGATACAGGTTAAAACACAAAGTTATCGTGTCAACAGTTTGATTTATTTGTAGAGTATATCTTAAATAATTGATCAGGAATTTCCGGATTTGTAAAACACAAAGCTATAAAAATGGTTTATTTGAAATTAAGAAAACTATAAGTTAAATATAAGGAAGAGTGTTGCTATGGTACCGGTGTATGGGAATCATGTAGATAAATGTAGACAATATCATCATGCAGCCTCTTTATGAGCAACCACATAGTGAGTTTTTAAAAATGTGTTATGTAATTATGGTTTTATTGATATTTTCATTATTTCTGCTCCAAAAGGCAAAATGTCAAAACCATTAAAATTTAAAGCTATTGGAATTTATATTTTAGATATAGATAAAAAAAGGGTTTTAAAATAAACAGTGTAAACTTTTTGGTTATAAAGTTTGTACCTTTAGATTTATCAAAACATCATTTTAATATCTGAAATGATTAATTGTTCAAATTCACATAGATTTCAGTAAGGTGGACAGAAAAAAAAACGCAGTGTTGATTTGAAAACAGCAAGTATTTTCATTAACTTAAGCCAAACAAAATGGCTGCACAAAATTGTGTTATCAGTGCTTATGGCATTACACGGGAACTATGTTTTGATAAACATTTAGCTTGTTTACGACTTACATGTAATAGTGTATTAAACATTTAAAAAAGTTTAAACTTTCTTTATTTTACATCAATTACGAAACAATTTCTCACAAATTATATTAATCACTCTCGATGGCTCTTTTGGCGGCGTATGTGGTTATTTTTGTGGGAGGAAACAGGAGAACCAAGAAAAACCAACGTGCCTGGACGGGCGACCACTGTACCCTCTCACGTACGTGACCAGGAATCGAACCCGGGACGCATTGGTGAGAAGCGAAGCGCGTTACTGCTACGCTATCCAGACACTCGATTATACATGCACATGCATAGATTACATTTTTTTTCGTGATAAAGGTTCGTCACATCTTCAACCGCACTACGAGTATAGTCTATGTATCTTTGGTTTGATATGGAAAATTTTCTGTTTCTTCATATATGCTAGACAATTTACATTGTACACGTTTGAATTTCTTCTTCTTTGTCGTCGTCTTCTATTCTTTTATATGGAATAACCAACATTTTGCTTTAACTGGTGCCGGATTCAGAAGTTCTATTACTTACCGATGCTTAAGTTTGTATTTTTATCACCATGGTTCATTCTAGAAACCCACTGAGGATGTTTGATACAGTGTTCTACAACACAAAGGCCGGGAAGAAGTACAAGCAAGATTGTGATTATGTACATTCAGTTGCAGAGGATATCATAATGAAACGTAAAGCAACTTTGGTAAGCTCAAATGTGTCGCTTAGTGGTTTTGTTTTCATTTGCTTATCTCTCTATCAAGAATCATGTGTGTGCAATAATATTAACGATTATTAAAAAAAACATATATTTATGGAAATTACAACCGACGTGGACGTGGAATTTTTTAGGGCACACTTTAGAAATCTCTGAACTAAACGGGCTACAATTGAGGATATATGGCAAAATGGCATGTGGGCACACTTTAGAAATCTCTGAACTAAACGGGCTACAGTTGAGGATATGTGGCAAATGACAGATCATGCTTATTGCTTAATTTAATAATCAATCCCCGCTTATATCAATAGCTGAAGATGCGGAAAATATGCGTTAATTCATTCCTGAAATGTATGAAAATAGAGCCTCAGGTCAAGTTAAATGACAAATTTGACGAACAATAATTGTAATCCATTCGTTGCTGTGACCAGGAACAGACAGGTGACATAATGACAGGGAGAAAGTATCTCGACTTCCTGGACATCCTCATAACGGCACGTGATGAAAATGGCGCGGGGCTCTTTCTACAGGACATCAGGAATGAAGTCGATACTTTCCTTTTCGAAGGTAATATATTCAGCATTCATTGGTCGAATGGGCTACACGAATACAGCAAAACGGTACGACTTGGTTGTTCCTCTTTTTTACTTGTTCAAAAAGCTTTATAAAACAAGGTGGTACACACCAATGCTTAAGTTGTTTGAACTCATGCTTCACCACAGTAACACACATGAGCTTTCAAAAAATCCAGGGGATTCTTGCACACTTACAGAAAAAAAGAGAGAGAAAAAAAAAAACAATAAAAAATACATGTAGTGTAAGGAAAAACATTAAATTGTAATCTATTGCACATGTACATATATACAATGCTTCTAGAATAACCGCCGAGTATATCGTATGTTTGTAACACCTACACTGGAAGCAGGGATAAATATCAAATATACCGTATACTTACTCATTCGGTTGGATCATTTCCTTTTCTTGGCGCTCTGAACAAGTAAAAGGTACAGCATGTATTGCCAGGACGGGTCGGCTTATGTCCACTTGCCTGTACTTAGATGCTATGAAACTTATTTTTGTATATATATTATATACGTTGCTAGGTCACGATACGACTGCTAGCGCCATCTCGTGGATCCTGTATTCCTTGGCGGAGCACCCCGAGTACCAGCGGAAATGTCAACAGGAGATAGACGAAATTCTAGAGGGCAGAGATTCAGATGAAATTCAATGGTAGTCTTTATGTTTATCTGCATGTTCGTTTGTCCGTCCTCCCACACCAAACCTTCAGCCCTGTCCCTCCGTTTGTCGATAGATTCTTCTTCTTGTCTGTCTACCTGATTGTTTATATATCTTAGCAAGTAGTTCTAGTATACTTGATCAATAACATGTAAATATTGACTTGAAATGATTCAGAAATATGTCCTCAGTACAAAAAGGAGTTCCTGGACAATACATCATGCTGCAGACAAATATGATAATACATCACGCTGCAGACAAATATGATAATACATCATGCTGCAGACGATAATACATCATGCTGCAGACAAATAACATGAAAATACATCATGCTACAGACAAATAGCGTGAAAAAACAACACGCTACAGACAAATAACAGCATAATACATCATGCTGCAGACAAATAACATGAAAATACATCATGCTGCAGACACATAATTTGAAAATACAACACGCTACAGACAAATAACAGCTTAATACATCACGCTGTAGACAAATAATATGATAACATGCTAAGTACTTTTCAAAAGTCGTATTCTCAAATCAGTCATGAACGTACACGATTTAAAACAGTAAAGCGTAAGCAGGATCAGGCCTACGTTTCACGAATCATCTCAAATTAAAAAAAAAAAAATCCACAAATAAGAAATGTTGAGGAAATGCAGATAATAGAATACGCGGATCTTCAAAGTTCTGATATGAGGAAATTTCAACTTGAGATGGTTCCGTAGGCCTGATATGTAATGTTTTAGCACCATATGTAACTTTATAATCTCATATTGCGATATGTCGATACAAGGGCATATTCAAAAGAGATATGAAACTGTCCGAAATACAGTTTTTCTTGTGACGAAAAAAAAAACCCCACAGGTGAACGGGATTTGAATGAATTCTCACTGTGACGCGAATTTGCAGCTAGTGTTAGAAATAATTTGGTGTCCAATTCTGAATATATTGGAAATGACCGTTTCTGTTCCAGGTCTGACCTCTCGAAGTTTGAGTATCTCACCCAGTGTATCAAGGAAGGCATGAGGCTCCACACCCCCTGTCTCCATCGTCTCAAGAATGACCACCAAGGATTTCGACATTGGCGACCGGATCGTTCCGAAACAGACTACAATCATGGTTAGTTTTTGTGTCAACTGCTGTGGGCAGAGGTGACACATAGGGATAACTTTTCCGTCGTCCGTCTGTCTGTCACGCTTTTTCCGTCATGCTTCAGCAGGTAATACATGTGTTCCAGAGAACACTCTTTTTACTGAATACATATTCACCTTTTCATGCAGGCATGATTATTTCGATATTTTTCTTTGTTTCTTTATTATGGACTGCAATGTAAAACTTTTTCGTACATCAAGAATTAATGATGGGATATTAACACATGAATATGTACACACTTTTAACATGTATATTTAAGAAATTTTACATGTTATATACATCTTCCGACAGTATTTTTGGCTCACCAGGGTATAATGTGCTCAGTTGAACCTTTGTGGTCATCCTCTTCAGTCTAAATATTTGCTTAATTCTCCTAAAACGACTGGAAATAATTCTATTATAACTTAAAAACGATGATTCATTGGTGGAAATCATCCTTTTGTAGGCCGTTGCAGAATTTGCTAAAAAGAACTTAATCCATGTAGAATTCTGGTTGACTAGGCAACGTCAGAAAAATCTTTTTCTCAGGAACCTATGGTCAGAATTTAATTTGGTACAAAAGCAATTTTGATCCGATGATATATGACTCCAAATGGGTTGGGTAGTTTTATCCTAAAAATAATTCTTATTCAAGGGAAATAAATCATTCATTTTATATGGGAAATAAACATTCATTTTATGTTTATATGTTTCTTTTATCAGTATCCATTCATACATTTCAACACTGATATTGTGGCTTTAGTTTTTCTATAGTTTTACACGGGAGAAATTAGCGAGATTCCGTCGGTCAGATCTCTTCCAACCATCGTATCTTTGAATTCGCGAGCATTTTTAGGGCGATTCCTCAGACAAAGGGGTGTTTTTTGTCTCTGTATGTCTTTATTCATCCCTTCCAAGCAAAATATGACCAATTTTATGAAAATATATCAATGATCAAAGGAGTTACGGCAATTCAAACGACATAATGTACGATTTCAATAAAAAAAGTTACATACTTTCTTATTTTATATAAAGGTCGTAGATTTTTTTTCAGCAGTTTTTCGGTCACAGCAACATACTGGATACCTTTGTTTAAAACCGATTGCAGTGAATCATTTTGTAACTATCTTAGAGATCGGGCTTTCAAAACCGGTTGCACAAATCAACTTCATCGTCTTCGCCCGCTGTCGACGTTATCACAATCATAAACATCATCATCATCAACAGCAACATATATCATGATCATTTTCTGTCATTTCTAGATCAACATCTGGGCACTACACCACAATGAGGATATCTGGGGAAAGAACCACATGGAGTTCATCCCAGATAGATTCGCCAATGAAAACCTGACCGACATGGACCCCTACCAGTTCGTACCCTTCTCCGGCGGGCCGAGGTATGGGAAGACAAATGTGTCATAAACAATAATGTCTGGCCAAAAAAATTAGTTACGTTTCCAGTCTCCAGCAAATAAAAAAGAGATTTAATTATTTTTTTTTTTTTTTTTACATGAAACAAAAGGTAAAAATGGGAAATATTTTTTTAAGGCGAAAGGTAAAAAAACTTTAGGGTCGGTCGTTAAAAAAGAGTGTCGGTCGAGCGACCAGAAATGGAACAATTATCTTTTTTGGTCTGGATTTTATAATGAATTTTATGTACATTTAAATATTTCAAATTTAATATGAATTTAAAGTATTTTTTTAAACAATTGTCTTTATTTTGTCAAACATCGGAAAAGAAATCAATAACCGATATTTTATATAAGACACAAGCGATGTCTTGGTTATTTGTATAAAACGTTTGGGTGTTGGCTGCTTAAAGAAAGAAATAAGAAAGGTAAAGGAACTTTTTTAAGTATATGTTGAACAATATGTTTTATATTTGTTAATAAAGGATATTTATTAAAAGAAAAGTATATGTGAAGCACCTGTGAAATTTATACAGAGTGTATAGATTTCCCTGCACTTCCAGCAACTAAATGGATCTTATCAAACTTTTGTTTTGTAGTATAAAGGATTTCCCCTTGGCCGAGTGATTAAAGTCGCTAACTACTACCACTTACCTCGCCCCCTCCCCAAAAAAACAAAAACACACAAACACACACGTGAATTTGATTCCTGACAGTGACAGCAGGCTTGCTGGTAGGTCGATTCTACCCGGCTGTCGTCTTTCTGAAATTAAAAAAGCAGCTCGTTCACAAATGATCGGACGAAATAAAAAAAAAAGTAACTGTCTATTCTCCCTCGTGAATGTTGGTTCCTGGCAAATAAACTCTGAAAGTTTAGGTCATGTTGCACGGAAAACTCTATTTTCGTGAACGCAACTTCGACAAAATCGGTTATATCCACGAAGCAGGTGCTTGCGGTACCACGTGACACGTTCCGCAACATAGCACCTTCACCGGTTCAGGGTAACGATTTCGTCAGTTTAGCCTATGAAGTTAGCGCATCCATGAATGTGATTAGCAAAGTGACTGCAAATGAAAACAGAAAATCTAAATATAGGTTTTATAATTCTAAAAATAGTTTCAATGTCGTCTGTGACGGTATTTCCTTTGATGGGGAAACCGTCCATCTCTTTTTACGATCACGGGTGGTTGCATTGGGTGACCATGCGTCGGTAGATGAGACTTGATAGACGTGGTACACACACATAGTTAAAAATCAAATTCTTAGTCACTGACTATATGTGAACGACCGGCTTTAAATAAATACGTTTATAGACTAGAATAAAAAATAACAATCTTAAGTATGCATGCTAACCATTGTCTCCCTTTTTATTCATTAAATGTGTATTTAATTACTCCTTAACTAATTATCTGTTATTTCATTGTCTATCTAATTTATCAGAAACTGCATTGGCCAACACTTTGCAATGAACGAGGAGAAGACGACGATTGCAAAACTGTTGTACAAGTAAGTATTTAATAATTTTATAAATGGTCTTTCAAAAAAAAAGTTCATTAGCATTTTTAATTTTGTGCAAGATCGACGGATATTGAAACAGTATCAAGAATAGTATCAATGTCACAGTAATACAAAGAAATATAAAAAGAAAATAAATTCTACACGGGCTTTTTTATCAATAATTGTGATTACTTGTATGGTTCGCAAAAGCGCAAGTTTATTTAATGTTGAAGCGGGCTTAACATTTTTGTATTGCTTTGTAATAATTGGAACACTTTTAGAGACACCATGATGCCGTCGTTCATAAAAACTAATGTCATTCTTAAATATTTGTTGCATAAATTATCTAGATGCAAATTTATTATTAGTTAAATGTTTTGTAGCGTTTCTAATGTACCACGCTTAAAATACAACATAAATTTTATGTACTAAGATGAGGTCTCTCATTTGTTTTTCTATTATAAATCTAATCATTTTGTACAAACACTAGTCGCAATATTCAAATCATTTTAAATAGCATCGTAAACTTGTTAAAGATTCTAGCTGCTTATACGCACCATTTATTGCACATGAGCTTTTAACAAGGTCACGACCAACTGTGTAAGATAAGTTGGTAACCTATATGAATTATACAATTGTTACCTGCATGTTCTTTGTTACTTTTTAAAAACAAAGACTAATATTCAAGCTGAAATAACAATCATAAGCAAAGATCATTCATATTAGCATGGAAAAGATAGCTGCTTTCGTATGAAAAGGGGCATTATTAATAGCAACAACATCAACAAATTTTACTGCATGAAACATACAACATGCAAATAAAATGCACGAGCAAAGCAGTACAAAATTACAGAGAAATAAAGAAGTTGGGAATGTTTACAACAGCAGTGATGATATGATGATGATGATAGTATGTGCAAAACAAGAAAAAACTACATAGCAAGATTTTATATAAACACAAAGATTGTAATAGTCAATTATCTTAAAAGTTTATCATGTCATTATGTTTATTAAAGAATTATTAACTGATATACGTACAGATGATCCGTATATAACCCCAACCAATGTTATACTCCACGTCTATTTTTGCAGCTTTAATTTCAAGTTGGCCCCAGATCACAAGGTCAAAAAGCACCTCGCTGCCGTGATGCGAGCAGATAACGGCATTATGATGTACGTGGAACGCCGACGTCATTGAGGACGCCGCCAATGGAGTCTTTTACTATCTGCAAAATAAATATTGTTTGTTGACTGAAAATTTCATTCAGACTGTGTTTAGTGCTAATACATATTCAAGGAAACATGTCCCAAAATTGTGATTTCTATAAATGTGTTTCATGGAGTTATTATTCGTGAAAACTATGACATGTATGAATAATGTCTGCGAAAATACATTTGTGATACTATGATGGTGAAACTTGGCAATGATAAAGAAAAAAATATTAATAAATCTAACATTAAATCGATTTTGAAAAAGAACAACAAAAGCAAAGAAAATGTATTTCATTTAATATTGTATTATATGTTAATTTACTGTTTATAAATTTAAATGTTCCCATTCTTTCAATATTAACATTTTATATATGACGATTAAAATGATTTGTCTAATAGAGGGGCCGCCGTGGCCGAGCGGTTACAGTCGTGGACTACAAATCTCTCAGCCCCTCACCGCTGTGGGTTCGAATCGCGGTAGGGACTTCGGATTTTTCATGTGAAGAAGCCTTCCAGCTGGCTTGCGGTAGGTCGGTGGTTCTACCCGGGTACCTCTGTGTACTCGGGGTCTTCCTCCACCTGTAATTAGCTGGACGTCGCTATATGATTGAAATACTATCGCAGCGACGGTAAACCCCATTACAACAATACAATTGTCTAATAGAAGGCTATTAAACAAACTTTTTTATCATTTTGATGAAAAAAATCTAGAAATGAAAAACATATTAGAGCTTAAGTTTTTTAATGGCTCTTTTCGTCAGATAATGCACAATCTTAGCCACACGGTTCCTGTATGAATTTCAATAAATTCTTCAAATTGCTTTTCTATGTTCGAATTTGAGGTCACCATTTAATAGTTTAATTCCTGATACTTTAGTTACAAACAATATCAACACATTTTAAGCTATCGCATGAAGCATAATTTGCCTCGATTCGAAAAGGAAAACTGCTGTAAGAATTTTTTTTTCACTACTTTTAGTGGGATATAGCGCAAGCGAAGGGGGAAAATGTGCACTACACAAAAGGCCTAATGATTTTTGTCAGATGTACAGTATTTTCTAAAATTCGGGAAAACATTGATAGCGCTGTGATTTACGTGTTAGCAAACAAATTTTTACAAACTCGGACGGTTTTCCCGAATGTAAGAGAAAAAAACTGTAAATATAACAAAAAACATAGGGACCTATGTGTAGGGCACAATTTTACAATATTCACAGTGCTATATACCATTAAAATTGATAAAGAAATAAAATACTTACAGCAGTTTTTCGCTCTGAATGGATGCAAAATATGTTTTCGCGTTTGCTTAAAATGACGTCATATACCACGTGGTATGGCCACACTAAATTTAAAAAAGGCGACAGCCTGGACTTCATAGGTGACAAGGATCTAATCCAGGGTGGATGAAGAAATATGTGATGGAATGAGACTGTACAACGTGTTGCATGGACCACAATTAATAAGAAACAAAACAGCCCTTTTCAGGGCCAACCCAAATGTCTCGAAAGGACATGTTTTACATTTGTCAATAATAGCATCCCCCCTTTAACTTACATAACGTTAAGAAGTGGTCCCTTTAACTAAGAAATGCCAATACCGCGTCATTGGAAAGTTTGGTATGCAAGTTCGTACTTTATATCCCGTCAGATCTAGAAATGTTACGAATTTATTACGGATCCCCTGCGGTTTTAGTATCCTGGCATTTGAGCATGTTCAAACATCCGGATGACCCCGATTTCTGAATGTATACACCGGATGTCATGAGTTTTACGATTGCTATCCGTAAATTATCAATAAGTCCATCCGGGAAAGTGTGATTCTAGCTTGAAATACTTTAAAACATTATTATACATGAAATCATGATGCTTTTTATGTTTTTCGTTTATTCTGTTGAACTCAAGAACATATATCCATTGACATATGGTGAAAAAAACATAAATGTGTCCTTCGTTATTTGAACATATCAATGTTTCTTATAAAAGTAGTTTAAACCGATATATTCTTTCACATTTTTATACGATGGCTTTTGTTTATATCTTCATTGTATCATTTTTCCCTTTGTAAATATATTCATGAATCAGTATCAGTTCTCATTTGACACTTTTATAAATAAAATAATGAAAATCAAATAAATGTTTTTTTTTACATTTGCATGGCCACCACAACTAAAAAAAGGAAAATATCTTTACCTACTGAATTAAGATACTGTTATGAATGTGTATGCATAACATGCTCGGAATGTGAACCCAATAGGGCTGGAGGCTTGCATGATATCAGTTTATTGTCCATAGCTCAATATTTTGAAGTTCGTTTTTATCGATTTTTAATATTTGTTTTTAGTTAATTTGCGTTATGTTCCTTGGTAACAGCATTATATAATACTAGTATGGCAAGTCTCAAAGTCACATGTCTACGGCGTGATACTGCAGTGTGGCAGCACTATATCTGTCTCAAGTAAACATCGTCTCCGAATGACTGAAATACTGTCGGTGGGACGTTAAACGCAACAAACAAACAAACAGGAATAACGGTCCCTTTAATATGAAAAAAATGCCAGATTTCACTTTTTTTTTCACTCTAGCATCTTTATTTCAATGTTTATTGCCACAATCTCTCTGCCAAGTATGATTATGGCTGATATCTCCCAATAAAGTCGGGAGTTATGGTCCTTTTTATATTAGAAAATGACAGATTTCACTTTAGCATCTTTATTTCTTCAGCAATCATCTTCAAAAATTTATGACAATACGAGGGGTGTTCATTTAATAATAAAAACAGTCTTGTAAATACGAAACCTAGTCAGGTATATTAATGAAACTACAGCAGCACAAAATATAAAACCAGAGTAACATTTTTGGCGCCAAAGATAATGACGTCGTCAACACATGACGTCACTTCCTGTTCTGTTCAAAATGGACGCCAGCAGAGAAAACCAAGATTTTACATATTTACAAGGCTGCAACTTGGAGAAGAATTAAAGCAAATTCATGCTGATTTATTTACTGTATATACAGACTTAGCTGTACCATATAACACATGTGCCAGGTGGGTAAGGATTTTTAAAGATGGTAGAAAGCTGCTTACTGATAAGCCATGTCCAGGAGCACCAAAATCGAAGGTGAACGAGACCTTAGTCGCGAATGTAAAAAATCAGGTAGACAATGATCCCAATGTTTCTCTCCGTGAAATAAGTTCAGACTTAGATGTTTCGATCGGTACAGTCCACAAAGTGATTCATGAAGAATTGGGACTAAGAAAGATTTTTGCAATGTGGGTACCCCATGTGTTGACTCCAGAACAGAAGAAAAATAGGGATAGTTGTGCCAAGCAACTTTTGGACATGTTCGAGCCTAATGGACCTAAAAGGATATCAGACATAGTCACTGGAGATGAAACTTGGATATACTTCTATGGGATCCCAAACAAACGTTCTAACATGATGTGGCTGACAAAAGACCCGTGGTCTGTAAACCTGGTTTTCAGAGTCGGAAGAGGCTTTTTACAAATTTATTTCAACCATGAAGGGCCAGTGGCTGTAGATGTGCTACCAGAAATATCAACCATGGCTGGAAGATATTACCGAGAAAGTGTGCTCCCGCAAGTGGTTTCTAAAATAGATGACAGTCGCCCCATTAAAGGAACCTCCAGAATCATGATTTTGCATGACAATGCCAGTGCCTATAAAACAGGGGCCGTCACTCAGTACCTATCAGAGAACCATATTTCTACTCTTCCCCATCCTGCCTACAGTCCTGACTTGTCCCCATGTGACTTCTGGTTATTTCCTAAACTAAAGTAACTTTTAGCAGGAAACAAATATACCCGTGCCCAAGACTTGTCAAAAGCAGTAAATGCAGAGTTACGGGGTATACCTAGAGAAGAGTACCGGACAGCTTTCGATAAATGGCGCAGACGGCTACAACTGTGTATAGAGAGAGGAGGAGAGTACTTTGAGGGACTGTGAAAAGATAATCAAAATCGCTTAATAAACACCAGAGATACTAAGGTATTTTCATTATTAAATGAACACCCCTTGTATATGTTTATAGCCATACCCCCTCGGCTAAATTAATTTATGACTGTGTGGCAGCCAATTAGGTTATGAGTTATTGCCCTTTTAACATTACTTAGGTTTTTTATGCCACAACCTTTAAATTTTGACCACATTTACTGCTTGGTTTATGGAATTGAAACGATCTTATTGTATATTTTCATGCATTATGTTTTAAGTACAAATATTATAATATTGTAACTTGTATAAGCAATGAAGGCAATATTTCTCAGGTTAGCGTCTTCTGGGCCATCGTCGGAAAACCCACGTTCGCTTAATACGCTTTTCTTCACAATCGACCGTGGGAATTTTGGTTAACAAAACTTACTCATGAATTATTGATTAGATATTTCATTGGAACCCGTGGCAGTGACAGCACGGCGACAGCAGGAATCATTTGACCAATGAAACAGCGCGAGATTTTGAAAGTTAGTTTCGTTTAACCATATATAGGTAACGTCACGCGTTGCGGTTTATCTTACGGGAACAATGAGTCAGTTTTTGCTTTTGTATATTACAACGTAGAGTATTGAAAATATTATGCGTCATTTAATTGGTCACCATATGTAGCTGATTAATATTCATGAAAACGAAGTTTTGCCAGCTAAATACACCACGGTATATACAGAAAAGACAACGGAATATGTACCGTGGATTTTCGACGATGCTTCAGGGCCATCTTGGCCTACTTGTTGTTTTTTTTTTGTTGTTGTTTTTTTGTTTTTTTTGTTGTTGTTTTTTTTTTGGTCAGATAGAATATTTGGAATATTTGTTGCTATTGATTTGTACAAATTTACAATTTGCTGCAAGTCATATATGATGAGCCATTAGCATTGAGGGTAAAGTAAGGATACTAGGAAAGAAATATTCAAAACTGTAGCGACATCTATCTAATTACATATAAAGGAAAACACCGCGTACACAGAGGTAGAACCACCGACCTACCGCAAGTCAGCTACATGGTTTTCTCAGTGACCCTGTCGGGATTAGAAACGAGCACGCTTAACGAAGGGTCACGGAATTACCCGATGTGTTCCGATTGGTCTGAGTGACTATGGAGGATCCTGCATTAGTGGAATGTGAAATAAATAAACCATGAAATTTACAAGCATGAATAATTCACTTATCTGGGACATATACGGAGCCCTTAAATATTCTAATTAAATGTTCATCTGTAAGTGACATAAAAATAGGTAGTTCTCCACCGTCATATAAATTGCGTAGTTACATTAAAATGCAGATGAGTCAAGTACAAAGTCCTTAGATGAACCGTCGGTATAGTTAAAGATTACAACGTCACATCTGTACAAGTATAGTTAAAGATTACAACGTCACATCTGTACAAGTATAGTTAAAGATTACAACGTCACATCTGTACAAGTCATGTATTTTCAAAGTCACGAACACACTTTGAACTTTGAACAGGGCAAATTTAATTGGTACGTTAGTTAAAGTTGCAACTAAAACTCGAATATGTCATGTATACATTCCCGCAATCCTTTTAAATTAAAAAAAAATAATTATTTTATTTTATTTTATTATCTCTAATGAGTGTCAGTTTGTTTGGTATGAGTTTCGTAATACGGGTTTTCACTCTATTCAGAGGATAACCTATTGAGTATAATTACACAGACTGCCGTTAAAAATGACACAAAATGAGGGGAAAATATAAAAATCAAAGCGCTGGAGGAACTGGAGGTTTGTGTGTCTCAAGTGAAAGAGGATTTGGAGGGCTACAACTAAGTAAAACCATTCAAGACTTAACCAGTCTGCCACATAACTTAAATTTATGTACTAAATCCTGAAGATGAAATCTTTTTTAACCCGTCATTATTCTCAAGTTGAATAGGATTCGAAGGACTGTTTACTTGAGGGGCCGCCGTGGCCGAGCGGTTACAGTCGTGGACTACAAATCTCTCAGCCCCTCATCGCTGTGGGTTCGAATCCCGGTAGGGACTTCGGATTTTTCATGTGAGGAAGCCTTCCAGATGGCTTGCGGTAGGAAGGTGGTTCTACCCGGATACCTCTGTGTACTCGGGGTCTTCCTCCACCTGTAATTAGCTGGACGTCGCTATATGATTGAAATACTATCGCAGCGACGGTAAACCCCAATACAACAACTACAACTGTTTACTTAATAAAGCCCTTCGAGACTTCACCACATAAATTTATGTCCTCAGTCCCGAGGATAAAATCTTTTCTTGAGCACCTGTATCAAATATCCACTACTTGACCATGCACTGCTGTGATAATTATGCAAATCAACAACGCTAAGCCATGCACTGGAAGGTCAGTTTTACTGGCAAAGGGGCTCGTAACGTTGTTGAGTAGTACTAGTAAATAATTTTATGGAGTCAATAGCTTGATGTGTTTGTAAGTATATGTATGTTTTATCGACCTTCAAGATTTCACTATAACACTAACACTATAAAATGACTGTAACCGGAATGTATAACCACTATCAAATTTTTCAAGTTTAATTCTCATTTCACAAATAACCTCGCCAGCGTCACGTGTAATTAGCAACTTTATATTTCAGTGATACACGAATTATCTATTTATTCCATCGTCACTTGTATCTTGTAAATACAATAAAATCTCGATAATCCGAAGATGGATCAGACGTACTAATGTACTCGGATAATTGATTATTTTTTCATGAGTAAGA
>CM037781.1:77009456-77059456 GCA_021229015.1 Solen grandis | reverse complement strand
GTTCTGTTGATATAGAGCATTTTTAAGACGTGGATAACAGTGATCTGTGTCTCATTTTACAGGAAGCGCATTCAATGAGGGTATAGAGGAGACATTTAAGGAACGGCAGATAGAAGATCTCTGGATTCCCTTCTTCTGCATTACCACTGACCTTAACTCTTCACAAATGAGGGTACACACACATGGTATGTAGCTGTTCAGTGCCACAAGCAATCTAATTTTTGGTACCATTTAACAGCAGTCATTATTTTCTGTCCTAAAACTAGAATCACTAACAATAATTATTTAGAATTTGTCACAAAATTTAAGAGACACTTCTATCTTCTGAGTCATAAAGCTTTGAAGTGAATCACAGTCTTATTTGGGAACTAACCTTAAGAAAAGTTACCAACTTGAACAATTTAGGCTCATAACGATCATGTGAAAATGTAGCAGTTTTGAAACTATATTTCAATCAAATTCATCTTTTTGTCTATTGACCTGCAGGTAACCTGTGGCGCTATGTGAGAGCAAGTATGTCCCTGGCTGGGTACCTTCCACCCTTGTGTGACCCCATGGATGGACACCTGCTCCTGGATGGGGGATATGTCAACAATCTCCCAGGTAACACTACTTGTGTATTTCAGCCCAAGTAAATCTTTTGCATACAGCTCCATCCAGGGATTTCCAGAAGTAGATATGATCACCAGAAAATGTTGATGTGTGTAACTTAATTTTGATGTAATTCGGGAAAGCCACTGCAATTGCTTTTGAACTGCAACAGAATCATTATAATGACAATGACATTATGAGTATGTACATTATATTTTTTTTCCATAGTTTTAAATGAATTTTGATAAAATGTTAATAGATGTGATGACTATGAAATGTAGTCCAGCGTTAACATGTTTTGTTTTTATGTCACTTTATCTTAAACTTGGGACAGATTCATTATTCCATCTTGATTGTTTTGAAGGAATTTCATTGAAACCTTATAGATGTTTTCCATGCAATTCCTTAATATTAAAATAATGTCTGAACTTTCAGGTGTATATTGCCCCTTTTGCAGCTCTATTTGTATATTTATATGTTATTGTGTAGTATGTCTGAATTAATAGATAATTGCACTGAAAGAAAACATGTTTTTAGCAGATAAAGTTAAATGTAATGTTATTACATGGATTTAGTTAATAATGTATTTCATCATAAATAAAAATAAGACATAAGTGACATGTAAATTTTTCGATAAATATTGTTTAAAGTCGCAATAAAAATCCTCTGTTTGCCCCCTAATAGCTGATGTGATGCGGAACTTTGGTGCCCAGTCCATATTTGCCGTGGATGTTGGCAGTGTAGATGACACAGAGCTGACCAACTATGGGGACACCTTGTCGGGATGGTGGTTACTATGGAAACGCTGGAATCCCTGGGCAGAACCTGTCAGGGTCTGTATCTCTGTCTTATGTTGATAGATCCCAGTGCCTTTATTCATTGTTAATAGTTCTTTATATTGATCAACTGTCATAGGACAAACTTGACTGTTATTTATATCAGTTACTGGGTTAGCTTAACTACTTTTCTGCCGTATATAAATGCTTGCTATATGCTTTGGTAAATTTTTCTTTTCATAAATATCAACAGATAGACATCATTTTATATCACATGCAAAAACTACAGTTCATGAACATTAACTCTATATAGCTTTTACAGTTTAATGTAATTGAGTTACCTCCTGTAGATGCTATTGTTTCTCAATACATACATCATTACCCAGAGCGGTGCTCGGAGTATAGGTTTATAGGAAACATATTTTACCCCAAGTGCTGCTCGGGTTAAGGCAGTGAAGGGGTTAAAGTATTACACTATTGCATATGCTATAAATTTATGTAAGATGATGATCTTTGTATTATTTTTTTGTTTGTTTAGTAATTTCTCTGGTTTTATTTTCTGTTAAGATGTGTATGTATAGTGAGTATATATGAGTTTTATAATGTTAGAGTAGCATGTCATGTGCTGGGATGTCCTGTATATAACCACTGGTTGCCTGTCCCTCCCCTGCAGGTACCGGACATGCAGGAGATTCAGTCCCGCCTGGCCTATGTTAGCGGCATGAGACAGCTGGAGACTGTGAAGAACAGTGACTACTGTGAGTACATCCGACCTCCCATTGACAAGTACGGCACTCTACAGTTCGGGGCATATGATGAAATTGTGGTAAGTAACATGGGTGTTGTCTGGTGGATTTAGCATTATTGTCATTTGAGGATTTTACTTGAGTCATATAAAGTACTGTTTCACAGCAGTATTACGACGTAGACAAATGGCATGATACCTTTCAAATGTATTTTTTTGTGGTACCAGGTGACCAATCCTACACTGTCTAGTTTGAAATGATTTGATTTGTCAGGATGTTGGTTACAACCATGGGAAGACAATGTTTTCCGGCTGGGAGAAGGGTGGCCTGATCAACAAACTGTTTGACACAAAGCAACAGCAGCAGGGTCGGAGTAGCGAGCTACACGCAGAGTCAGCCACCAGGGTAGAGGTTGAAACTGTGAGTGTGTATGTTTACTCCTCACTGCAGAGAGACAGTTAGGGAATAACCAGTGTGATCAGTATAAAACAAGACCAGGTTTTATAATGTTTGCTACTCTTCTTGACTTTTGGGATGATGTAGGAACATTGTTTAACTGGTTTAAACCAGATCAGAGTAAATATCGCTTTCAGTTTGTTATGGCTTTTCTTCGGTATTGAACCATACTGTCAAGAGATCATTTTTCTGCCAGGCACATAATCATGTGTAGATAATCAATATTTTATTAAGTGTATTCACTGAAAAGGATAGCTCTTCTGTCTCTAATTTATTCCATTATCAAATTTTGATCAACATAGTTAATTTATAAAAACTTCAATTTTAAATCTGATATAGAAATTATATTCCTGCTAATATTTCAACACTTATTGTATTGATTAAACCTGTTAATGGTATATTGGAATCAGCCTGTTTATTATAAGTGTAACAACATATAAAACTTTGACTTCAAAACAAATCCATTGTCTGTTATAAATGTCTCAGTATTCATGTGAGTCAACTACAGTTTTGATTCTCACTGCAGCCAAAGACACCAAGACTTGCATATTTCACTGACCTGGCAGAACTGGTGTCCAAGATAGATGAGCCAAAGTCTAGCGTGTCATTCGGAGAACCTGACGATCATGACGACACAGGTATGGTGTCTTGCTAGTTGTTGTTATGACAACAAGAGTGTTACATTATTGTGGAGAAAAATGTATTTTTTTCATTCCTAATCAGTTTGCAATAGATAGGGAGATCATAGGTTTGGTTAGGGTTGTTTTTAAAATTGGTACAAGGATAACTTCCTTTCTTTAGGATTAGAGAGTAAGGGTAAATCCAAGGTTGTTTTGCCTTGTGCCAGGATAGTTTGACCAGGCATAGTTTTCCATGATGCACATATTTTGTCCATTTTGACCTCCAGATTTTCAAATAACTCCCAAATATTTCAGAATTTGTCCTTCTGTACCCCCCTACTGGTTCACTGAAGGGACTATAAATTTGCCGTCCATCTGTCTGTCATAGTTCACATGTCATGTCCCATAACTCTGACCTTTGATTTCACTAAGTTATTCCCCTTTTTCACAATGAAAAGTTTCCAAAAATCTACATTTCCTTGAATATTTCTGGAACCTATAGATGTATATCATTGTGACTTAAACAAACCTTTTTGTGTTATTGTTAGTTTACACAATACTTTCCATAACTATTTTTTCTCTTGAATGTTTTTCTTACAATTATGTTTGAACTTATAATACAGAACCTGTACAACTTAAATCAAGTCTAACAGATCACACTTTTTTTTTCACAATTGTTTTTCCCTATCAAAAAGGAAACTTCAAACAGTGGCTTCATACAGTTGTTTGAGCATTCTACCCAAGAACTTGGATCTGTCTTGGATATTGCCTTCACTAACTACCCAACTTGGGATTGTCATGTAGCCAACATCCGACCTCCACATGATCTCTGTCTACATGATTACCTGTTGTATAAAACATACCTTCATGTATCATTAACAACAAACAACAAATTGATTTCAGCTAACTTATTGCTAATATTTGAATTTTGGTTCTATTTAGTGTAACAAAGCCCTTTCCAGTAGGGGACTTATATTGCTGGCAATAGTCTTTCTTGTCTGTACATGAAGGGGTTATTTTGACCTATTTTGAAAATACTAAAGGAGAATCCTGCTAGGTATGATATCTTCACACGTGTCTTTGGTTTGACAACACAGGGAAGAGGCACAGAATCATCTCATTTAAATGTAAGGATTTCTATGACAACAGGCAGTATGCAGCATGATTCTGGACTGATAAGTCCATGATTGTTTTCTGCTCTCAGACTCTAACGATGAGGAATGCATCGAGATGGTAGTCAATACCAACCAACATGCGGTCAGGTTTAACTTGGACAATTCTGATGATGATGATGATGATGTGAGCCAGTCATTGACGATGACGGTGATGATGAATATGTCACCGAGAGTGAGGGAGAGGAAGCGAACTATGACCTTCCCACAGAACTGATCACCAATAAGTTTACAACCGGGGCAGCGGTAAGTTTATTACTTCTTTTTTTCACATGATTGATTAGCTTTAAAATTTTTGCTTTATATTGCTTTGTGGCGTGTTTGTGCTGTTTGTAGATTGTTGAATAGATTCTATCACAAGTTGGATTGGGTTGATAGGTGTTATTGTTTAATATTAAGTCCTTATGCTTATTTAATTAGTAGTAGATATGGTAGTGTATACAGAACTTAAATGGTGATATCTTTAAAGACACGGGTAGGTGTCAGGCCATTTCTAGGTATTTTGGGAGTATAACATTTTAATTGGGAATAAGTGTCCCCTCAAAAAATGGGGGCAGCATATAGATTTGCCTTTGTACGTATGTACATACATACATCAGTACGTCCATACGTCCATCCATCCCGAAACTTTGTGACACACATAACTCGGAAAATATTCATACTAAAGACTTGAAACTTCATGGATATATTATTCAGGACATGAACTTGTGCACCTAGGTATTTTCATTGAACTGCCATTGAAGTTGACAGAGTTATGGCCTTGGTTTTTGAAAAAATATTGAATTTTATGCTTGTGATGCATGTAACTCTGAAAGTATTTGTACTACAAACTTGAAACTTCATAATATTATTATTCAGGACATGAACTTGTGAACTGGAATTTTTATCGGATCACTGTTGACATTAACAGAACTATGGGCCTTTGTTTAGGAAAAATATGAAATTTTTATTTTATATAGCCCACATCTAAAGTATGGCAAGTATTTGTCAACTTTTTACCGTTTTCTAGTTGTTTAATAAAACTATCCATCGGCAAAAGGAGTATTCTTGTAAACTGCTTATGTGAGAATTGTGGATTTGCCCTCGATTTGAAATACCTTGTCTCCATTTTTTTTTATCACAATGACCAGTTTGCCAGATGTTTGAGCACTTGTCTTGTGTTGCTATGGTTGTTGTTATTGTTAGAATATAAAAAAATGATGTTATTTTCTAATAAATTTGTTAGATAAGGTTATTGCTGTGCTCTTTTCTTCATTTGCCAGTGCATTTTAGGCACACACACACCAAAAAGTGAGGCATATAGGTTTGCTTTTGTCTCTCTGTCCATTCCAAACCTGTGACACAGGTAACTCTGAAGGTACTTCTGCTACAGACAATAAACTTTATGGATATACATGTAGTACTCAGGACATGACTTGCACACCTGGGTGTTGGCCTTTGTTTTGGAAAATGCAATGGGTAGGGGCATCTGTGCCCTCTGGACACATTTCTAGTTTTTTTATTGCATAGATCTCAGTGATATATTTCAATGTATGCTTAATTTAGCAATGCTCTCAAACTATTTGTATCTAAACTAATGCCATAAATTGGTTGACAGAGGACACTTTTGTCTTGCTTGAGCTTTGTAAGGTAAAGAATCAATCTGTGTACTGGTAGAGAGGACTACAGTGTTGAGAAATAAGTTTTATAGGTAGTTTGGTAGTATGAAAAGTTTTTATGTAAACTTATTGTGTTTCTTAACTCTAACATTGCTGGTACTTCATTGGTGTTGTGTGACTTTGAGACTTAATGTTTGGTTCATTTAATGAGAATATAAACCATCAGTGTTTTGTTGCAGTATTCTGCAGTTGTTGTGTCATGTGACTGGCTGAGGTGTTGTGTATTGGTTAATGTTGTGTATTGGTTATTTCCAATGATAATTTGTTTACAATATAATTGTGGTATTGAGTTCATGTGCCTGTGTGACAAACATTTAGTAAAGTTCACGAGACAGAATGACAGGACAGCAGTCACATGGACATTGGGTGTGTGTGGTGTGTAGAAGTACATGTATGTGGTACAGTGTGGTGTAATGGTCACCTAAGTTTATGGCTGTACTGTTGTGTATTAGTTACATAAGAGGTGTATTGGACTTATAGATATGTGACTTTCTGCTGTAACATAAATTAGGTTTATGACAGTAATGTGTGTTGGAAATATAAATATGTGACAGTAATGTGTATTAGTATAATACAAAGTGTATATATCAATTAAGTTAGTATGTGGCAGCAACGTGTATTGGTCTGATAAAAAGTATATTGATTTATAACTATTTGGCTGTGATGTGTTTTGTAGAAATTTTGACTATATGATACTAGCTACGTTTCATGTGTGGATGTACTACATTGTAAAGTCATCAGTGTTATATCTTTATACCTGATATATTTTATGTGTTTTCTTTACTCTTGCCCAAGATGATTTTTAGTACTTTTCCAACCAAACTTAAAAAAATGTAGATTTATGGCAAAAAAAAGTCATCTTTTTCCTTGAATCATTTTTTTTATATTTATACATTAATAAAAAGCCACCAGTAAATTCCATTATTTCATGCTTTTAGCTTATGCTTGTTAATTAATTTAGCTATTTATCTAATTATTTATATGAAATTGAAGTCTTATGTGATACTAGATTATGTACTAGGCTTCAGTATTTTACTAAAGACTGCAATAATTACCATGGCCTTATCAACATGCTTTATTACTTGATTTTAATTTACCCGTATGCTGTGACTATTTTTATTTGCCTCAGTGCTTCAGGTAAGAAATCAGATTTCTTGTATGTTCAGCTTGATGATGCATAAACATAATGGTATGATCTGATTTCAAAATGCTTACTTGTTTCTTTTTTAATTGTGTACAAACATGGATGGTTATGTTTTAAATATGGCTGATGAATGAATTCTAGACAGTCTTATATATTTTAATTAGGTCTACATGTATTCTTTTCCAATCAAGAAAGTTAACCACTACGGGATTTTTGTCTCTTGTGTAAAGTCAAATCAAGGAAGATAGAGGGTGACTAAAAATAAGCAAGAATATTTGACAAATTGACTCGATTTTATGCTGAATTGCTTTCAAGTTTTCAATCAGTCGCTCATTTAATTCAGCTTTATTTTTTCTAGCAGCATCCATTATATTGGAACCACTGACATGATCACAAATCTCTATACCCTTCCTGAAGCACTGTGTTCTTTATTCTTTGTTAATGCCATCTCTTAGCTTTTGCTTTATATTCGCAAATTATTGTTCCTTTTTTATTAGAAAAGGCACAAAAAGGTATCGTATGTGCTTCTACTTTAACCAGATTCTTACATATTACTGCTGTAATGCTGTGCTTATGTAGCTCTTTTTACAGCTCTGCAATGTTAGTAGTTTTTATATGGACTAAAATTTACTGTTGTAACTTTTGAAAATAGCATATATCTGTTCCCTTGCTTGTCACATCCTTAGTGCATTGACGTTTGCTTCATTATAAAAATCAAGATAGTGAAGTTATAATGAGATAAGTTACCTACACATATACATGTATACCCATGCACATTTGTGTATCAAAATACTCAACATATATAATGGCACAGTTGTATCAGTGCAATGCTGAAGAAGTATTTTTCCTATTTATTATACTCCCTGCTTCATAGAGTGAAATGAAATGCCCCTGTCACATCCTATTTCACAAACATTTCAGTATGTGGGTTTTATATTTTTGAGTCAAGATAGCATTGCAGAGATATTCAACCCCACGGTGTTGGCTCATGGTAGTTTCTGTAAATTTCGGTAACAAATTTTCAAAATAATCTCCGTTTCTTGAATAGACAGGATGAGAATACGGGGGAACAAACTGATATGAAATGAATGAATGTGCATATGTAGCTTTTTGTGGTTAAGATAACAATTAAGACCTAATTGTATATAAAGACTTGATGCAGAACCATGGTAACTATATATAGATGAAGCAGCAGATACCATAGTTCTGTACCAAGCTCTGGTATTTATTTGAACTTAGGTTTTATCTAACTTCTTATTGACTTGCAAATATTTTACTGCGTATTGTATGTAATACCTCAGCTTTGTTTCTTTAGCACCGCAAGTAATAAGTGAGTATGGCTTTTGTAGCCACTAGGTAGTGTATGTTTTAAATGTCTAGTTGCATGCCCCACCCACCATTCCACCCGTCAGTGTGTTTGTTTTGTTATTAACATCTCTACCCTAGCATGCAGTATCCCCGGTGTTGTTAGAAGGACTAAATCTGTAGCCTCACACAATCAGTAATCTTTGATATTAAACCTTTCCATGAAATGTTTCTTAATTAGTCCCCTACTGGTGTTTACACAAGAGGGGACTATAGGTTTGCCCTCCGTCTGTCCATCCATCAGGATGTCCAGAAATCTGGATCCCGCGATAACTTAAAAACCCGTTTAAGATAATGTTATGAAACTTGGTATAAGGATAGATGGCAGTATGGAGATTCTGCACGTCACTTTTTTTTTTTGTTTAAGGGGGGGTGCTTGCTGAAAATTTATTGACTGAATAATGAAGAGAGCAGACCATGATCAGACTGCACTGGTCTTGAAGGCAGTCACAAATGCCCACAGTAATCTAAGGGTAACTCATTAAATATGAAATAATAAAGATTATTATCAGATATCCGGCTAGTACATGTATATTTTCACTAATTATAATCAGGTGTATTGAAAAGAAGAAGAAAAACAAAATCTGAACTGTAAATATGATACATGCTGTTATCCCTTTCCCTCATGGTGTCCTCTATGAGGGAAAGGGTTAACATGGTAGTCTGTATCAACATTTTTACATTTTATATTTCTTAAGTTCTCATCATGCTATTACATTTCATTAAAAAGATAAAATCTTTGAAAACCTATTACAATAATGCAAGTCTTAAGCGCATATGAGTTCTTATGAGCAATTTTACCTGCATTACAGAAAGAACCAACCATTACAGTTTCCATCCATCCATTTCCATGTTAACACTTCCAAACATTGTTCTCTAATTCCTCTTTAGTCTTTGAGCAGCCTGGGAATGCTATGATGGTTATAACCCATTTGTAACATCTCACTGATTACCAACACCATTCAGTTTTGATCACCATGTTTTATTACATGTTGGCTTTTGTTTAATTAGTAAAGAATTCATACTAGTCTCCATCCTGCTTGAAAATAAACAACTCTTTAATGATGCCATACTAATACTGCACCATAAACACATGTAGAAGGACATCATTTACAAATAAAACAAAGTAGGATTACCTTGTAATTCAAGCAGAAAAAGGTCACACATTGTATATAGGATTGGTATTGAATTGCTAACTGGCCAGAATAATGATATTGGACAGAATGAGGATTGCCAGAATGATGGTATTGGACAGAATGGTGAAATTGGTCAGAATGGTGATATTGGTCAGAATGGTGATATTGCCTAGAATGAAATATTGGACAGAATGATGATATTGGCCAGAATGATGATATTGGCTGGTGATATTGGTCAGAATGGTGATATTGCCTAGAATGAAATATTAGACAGAATGATGATATTGGCCAGAATGATGATATTGACTGGTGATACTGGTCAGAATGGTGATATTGGTGATAATGGGTCAAAAGGTGATATTGGCCTAGAATGAAATATTGGACAGAATGAGGATATTGACCAGAATGGTGATATTGGCTAGAAAGGTGATATTGCAGAATGATGATATTGGCCAGAATGATGATATTGGCCAGAATGCAAATACAAAATGAGGATATAGGTCAGAACCAAAGGAATTTGGCATGTAAGTTTGATCATTATATCAATATATATAATATTACATTATATCAATATATATAATATTACATTATATCAATATATATAATATTACATTATATCAGTATATATAATATTACATTATATCAATATATATAATATTACATTATATCAATATATATATAATATTATATATATTGATATAATGACTAAACTTACATGTCAGATTCCTTTGGCCAGAACTTGTAAATGTGAAGATAATAACAGTAGTAATTAAATTTGAAGTAAAGAGAGGCTATCATATTTTGTTACTTTAGATAACACTATGATTATTACTTTTTCATTTACATACTTCTTCTCTTAATGATATGCTACTGTCTATTATAGCATTATATTACTGTTCATTATCCACAGGAATCCAAGGTAGAATTAGGTCTGGGTTTTTGTGATTCAGATTTGAGTTACAATTACTTCTACTTCTTCATCTTGAGTTTTAGAGACACCAAATGTAGTGGACCCCATATTAGTCTCATTATCTTCCAATAGAACTTGTATATCATGTATTTATAGTTAAATCTCATAAGAGGATGGTATATTGAGTGTTATTCATGTATTTTGTTTCAGTTTTCCTTATTAAACTTTATCATCATTAGTCATTAGCCTTGTACTCTTATGTGTACCTGTACAGTAAAATGTATATTAAGTTTTGACCTTAATCTGCCAGCTCAGACTCATTTTGATGCAGTGGCAAACCGAGCAGACCATTCTGTCTGATCTAGATCTCTGTTTGCTTTTACAATATTAAAGCTGAGATTTAACAGTCTGCACGGCTAAGAAAAATCCATTGTTTTATATGCCATTTAAAATTCCAGTAAATGAATATTCATCAACTGGTGAAATTGTATATGAATATTCATGAGGTAAAGAGGCATGATGGAATTATCTCTTCTTATTATATACTTAACCCTTTCCCTCATAGAGGAAACCATGAAAAGACCTATGCGAACAGCATAAAACCAGATCAGCCTGCGAGTAACTCGCAGGCTGATCAGGTTTTATGCTGTTCGCTGCTCCTCAGTGGTCTGGAAATGAGGATTTTGTAATTAAATTTGGTAAGGTTTAACTGTGATTTTCTGCTGATCAGGCTTTATGTGGTACCTATTGAGTGCGTCAAAATGAGTCTATATGAGGGAAAGGGTTAATTGATTTGACATGGAAAACCACCAGGCCCAGTGTTCTCAAAAATAAAAATGGTACCATACTTTAGTTTGATTTTCATTCTCAAACTCAGACCATGCCCATTAGTTTCAGTAGGGATTTGAGTAAGATACTCAATTTGTGTCTGATATAGTACTTAAGTATTTTCGAGAACATAGGGCCAGGACTGACACATGTAATGAGAATCCCAGTCTGGGCATTGTGTGGATGATGTATGTATATTTCATGGTACCGATAACTCACAATAGGGGAGAATCATATGTAAGTAGCTAGGTAGCTCACTTAAAGCATTGGCCCAGTAAGTGAAAAGCACTGGGTTCAAGTACCTGTAAAGCTGCATATTTTTCCACCCTGTGACATTTGGGGCCTAACCGTGGCTGTGAAAAATATTAAAACACCGGGCAAGTTATACATGATTTATTCCACTATTTATAATAAGGGTCCATTTATCTTCAACTAAAATTAGAATAAGTTCAAAACTTATTTGTGATTTCTTTTTTTCTCCATATTTATAAAAGAACATCATCCATGATATTTGCAACAACAACATAACTGCTTCCTCATATCAAAAACAGTACTTTGTACTATAATACCCTCATAGGAGTTTGCCTTTGAGCATATATTGTCTTACCTCAGCGATGCTTTTGTTATTTCCAACATCAGATTCTGTTGAAGATGTTTTTAATCCCCCGCTGCGAAGCGGGAGGGGGGTTATAGGAATGCCCTTCGTCCGTCCGTCCGTCCGTCCGTCAGTCCGTCCGTCAGTCCGTCAGTCCGTCAGTGTGTCCGAAACACTTTCGTGTCCGCTCCATATCTCATGAACGCTTGGACACATTTTCTTCAAACTCAGCTAAAGTGTTAACCTCATTGAGCTGATGTGCAGAAGATATGTGGCGGTCCTGCTGGCTCAAGGTCAAGGTCAAATTTGAAGGTCAAATGTTATTTTCGTGTCCGCTCCATATCTCATGAACGCTTGGACACATTTTCTTCAAACTCGGCTAAAATGTTAACCTCATTGAGCTGATGTGCAGAAGGCTTGAGGCAGTCACGCTGGCTCAATGTCAAGGTTATACTTGAAGGTCAAATGTTATTTTCGTGTCCGCTCCATATCTCATGAACGCTTGGACACATTTTCTTCAAACTCGGCTAAAATGTTAACCTCATTGAGCTGATGTGCAGAAGGCATGAGTCGGTCATGCTTGCTCAAGGTCAAGGTCATACTTGCAGGTCAAATGTTATTTTCGTGTCCACTCCATATCTCATTCAGGAGTGTTCCCCTTGCCTTACACAGACCACTTCTTGACCTGGATTGCACTTCCACAGTGATTTATTGTACTCGGTAAATAATAGTATGTCATGTTCACAATCATACAAATTATTTCATGATATATAAAGTTTTTAATTGAGTTACACATGTACTTTTTGGTTACCTAACACATCCTATACTTCATTTATGTTCATTTTTTGTACTGTTTCCCATGTAAAAATTGTCAGTAAACTTTTAATATATGTGCCTCCGAATTCTGAGATTCATACATAACTCCGGAAAGTTAAATTGTCTTAAACTGATCTTCTATGTCTGCTACAACCATGCCAGGTTAAGGTGAACATAATCTTATGACCAAACAAATTCTAATATTTGGCCAGCGGCGGGGGATATAGCTGTCCTTTGGACTGCCTTGTTCATCTTTCACCAACCTTAACAATGTTAAATTACATTGCAGGGCTACGGAATCCCCCGACGCCTGTCAGGATACCTGAAGAAGTGAGACATGTGGGTGTCTACCAAAACAACACCTTCCTCTCTATCCCAAACAGGGCGTGGCTAGACCAGCCCCACCCTGGGCCAGTCTGGTGTGTTGACACTGAAACATTATCACTTATTTCCATGTTGGAATCCTTACTGTGTTTGTTGTGCCTTTGTAATGCTATAAACATTCAATTTTATCAGTTATGATTCAGTATTCTCAAAACCTAGGCTACAGGGTTATACTGATGTGTGTAGATGACTAAATACAAATACTGCTAATTATTACTCGTGTAACCTGGACAATCTCATTTTTTATTTTTTAATAAAAACAAGCTTAAGCCTATTGGTGAGAACTTTAAATGAATTACCTCCTTAATATGATCAATGCATACTATGATACTTACTATATTGGCTTTGTGAATTAGCATAAAATTAATATATATATGTTTGTATTTTTTATTGTGGGGAAAACAGTTTAGTTAGAATAGTTTGTGCTGGATTGTATATGTGTGTCATGTATTATATGTGTATGTGTGTGTCATCTACTGTATATAATTGGTTGATTTTGACTCATGAATTTATCAGTTTTTGTGAGATTTGTCACATAATAAACAATAGGATTATATATCAGTAGAGGTAATAGATTATCTTTTACCAGTAAATTAAAAATGAATATGATGTAAAAAGAAATCAACATAATAGACCTCAAGAATTCCTAGTCTCCACATATATAGATCTTCATTCTCCTCAGTTTCCTGTTGGAATTCATTTTTTCATCTGACTGCAGTCTGAGAGGTATTGTGGTATGACTACTCAACTGAAGGCTGTGTGTTTGAAACTCATCAAGAGGCAAGTTTTTCCCATGTGTTGAGTACAGGTACAACCCAGAAACCGTTTAGGGTCATTAGTATAGATTTTGTCAACTTGTTCCCCAATGAATGTATAAGAAATAGATTTTAACCCTTTCCCTCATAGAGGAAACCGTGAAAAGACCTATGCGAACAACATAAAACCAGATCAGCCTGCGAGTAACTTGCAGGCTGATCAGGTTTTATGCTGTTCGCTGCTCCTCAGTGGTCTGGAAATGAGGACTTTATAATTAAATTTGGTAAGGTTTAACTGTGGTTTTCTGCAGATCAGGCTTTATGTGGTTCCTATTGAGTGCGTCAAAATGAGTGTATGAGGGAAAGGGTTAAATGAGTCTATATGAGGGAAAGGGTTAAATGAGTCTATATGAGGGAAAGGGTTAAATGAGTCTATATGAGGGAAAGGGTTAAATGAGTCTATATGAGGGAAAGGGTTAACTAAAATCCAGTTTGTATAGTATGTGGTCTACCTGCTGAATGTCAGGTGTAATTCATGTTAAATGTTGGCTGGATATTTTCAGTCCCAGAGTATTATTCTATTGATGAGGTGTCTTGTATATAAATGTACATACTAAATGTTTTAATAAGAAAGGTTAAGTTAAACAGCTGTGATGGAGTTTTGTGATATAATTCAGTATTTAAGTTGAAACAAGATCAAAATATGTGCATCATCACCTCGCAGTTCTGCTATTTTGCAAGATGAATATGAGTATAAAAGGACTGTACACAGAATTTTATATTTATTACCCTAAAATAAGCACTATTACCTGTATTGTGCTGTAAAATTTGTTAATCTAACCTTGACCCTAGGGGCCTTTTTCTCTAAACTTCATGCAAACAAATTTGATCTTAGTTGTCCTACACAGCGAATCTACTTGCTTTTTCTTTTCACAATAAAATCTAAAATCTGTATTTTGTGTTTGATCATCAGAGCCATACTTAATTACAATTTGTAATTGAGAGAGATAGGGCCAAACTGTATGTTGCTAGGCTGGAATGTATACCCTCAGACTTCCATTGTGTCAGTGAATGCGAGTTTCTTCCATTTAATTATACCAATAATTGTTTTAGTGACTGATTTAAATGCCAAGTCATACATACATAGGGATGTAAGCATTTTTTTTAATTTAGATTATTGATAACATAAGAGCTAGTAGTCATAGATTATATTTTTTTACAAAAATGACATTACAGAAATTATAGTTAATATTATTGAAAGATTTGTTTTTAGTCATGTAAATGTCAAATCCCATTAGCAGTTTGATCTGCAGATCTTTGCCTGTCATGATTAAGTTGATTTAAAGCACTGTGTCTTAGAATGTGTTTATAGTTAGATGCCAGCCTCATAAGTTTTGGGTATAATTATTTACTGAGGGTGATTTGTGTCGCGACACGCTGTCTTAAAGATTTGAATACTGTGATTTCTCATATGCTTCCGGTGTAGTGTGTAGTAAAATATGCTGTGTAATGTATAAATGTGACATAGTTTGTGTAAATTACTTCAAAAGAGTAACCAATTGATGTACTATTATGTGTAACTGCTTGTGAATATATTGCTAATTTTATTTATCAAAGTGCATAGATATTTGCTTTGTATATTTTCCATTTGTATATTAAGACTAGAAAGCAAGGACTGCAAACACATTCTCTCTCTCTCTCTCTCTCTGTCTCTCTCATGTACTTATACATAAACATAATCAAACTGCTGCATTATTTTGTGTGTCGAAATTTAACATTTGCAGATACTGTCTTTGTGATTATTCATTGGTTGCTACTGTAACAAAACTAAGGTTGCCTGGTATTGAGTGTTTCAACAATGCAAAGCAAAGTTCGTCTGTATGAAATAATCAAGAGATATAGCTTTAAGAAAAGATTTTTTTACAACTATCTTCATACAATTTCATTTTGTGTTTGTTTTCAAATAAGTCAAGGAAAGGTCACATGATTTATATGAGAAAATGAATTTTGATTGGATGATAATAGTAAATTTTCCAACCTCAGTGTTTCTTTTATTAGACATGGTCTCAAGTGTCAGAGTTGCACATGATCAAAAACACTTAAGGAAACTTTTAAACACTCAAATTTCAAACTTGCTTGAAAAATATATTTTCCAAAATATATGCCCATTCAATATTGAAAATGTATATTGACTCAATCCATCATCTGCTTAAGTGATTTTGATGCAATTGAAAACTGGAAAGTAGCTATTTTAATTCTGACACGAGATAAAAACAAAACTTAAGTTGGAGTACTTCTGAGTTTCCTCTAGTACAGATAATTTCAGTATTACTTTAGGATATTTATTTAAACATTCATCTCACCTTCTGTTGCTTTAAGATCTCACCATGACACAGTGAGAAGTTGTGTTCACATTAGTTTGTTCAGATCTCTATAGTGTGACCACCACCCCCTCTTTTTAGCTCACATGAGCACAACGTGCTCAAGGTGAGCTTTTCTGATCGCCTTTTGTCCGGCGTCCGGCCCCCAAACCAATGTTGTCTTCCCCCTCTTTTGGCTTGGCCAATTTGAAAAATATTTTGCAGGAATGTTCCTTGGATGAAGCTCTACTAAAGTTGTATAAATGGTTCTGGTCCATCGCATAATTAGGTCACAGGAGCTAAAAATAGATTTTAAAAATGAAAATTGAAAAAATCTTCTTCTCCGAAACCACAAGGCCTAACTTTTTGATTTTTGGTATGTAGCATCATCTTATGGGCCACTACCAAGATTGTACAAATCATAGCCCTATGGTGATAAATGACCCCGCACCAGGGGTCACTTGTTTTACATAGAGTTATATAGGAAAATCTTAAAAAATCTTCTTCCATGAATGCATAAGGCCTAGAGCTTAGATATTTGGTATGAAGCATCATCTTATGGGCCACTACCAAGATTGTACAAATCATAGCCCTATGGTGATAAATGACCCCGCACCAGGGGTCACTTGTTTTACATAAGAGTTATATAGGAAAATCTTAAAAAATCTTCTTCATGAATCATAAGGCCTAGAGCTTAGATATTTGTATGAGCATCATCTTATGGGCCACTACCAAGATTGTACAAATCATAGCCCTATGGTGATAAATGACCCCACACCAGGGGTCACTTGTTTTACATAGAGTTATATAGGAAAATCTTAAAAAATCTTCTTCCATGAATGCATAAGGCCTAGAGCTTAGATATTTGGTATGTAGCATCATCTTATGGGCCACTACCAAGATTGTACAAATCATAGCCCAATGGTGATAAATGACCCCACACCAGGGGTCACTTGTTTTACATAGAGTTAAATAGGAAAATCTTAAAAAATCTTCTTCTATGAATCAATAAGGCCTAGAGCTAAGATTTTTGGTATGTAGTAGCATCTAATGGTTCATTACAAAGATTTTCAAAGTCTTGGCCCTACGGTGATAAATGACCCTGCGCCCAAGTCTTCTCTGAAACCATATGGCCCATTGCTTAGGTATTTGGTGTGTAGTATTGTCAGGGGTAAAATGTTTTAGATTAAGTTATATCAGAATCCTTGTCTGTTTAAAAACCTTGACATCAGTTGAAGCAATGGTACTCAGGTGAGCGATTCAGGGCCATCATGGCCCTCTTGTTGGATCTCACATTGGTACCTTTATGTTGAGGCTACTGTAGTTTACATATAGGCAGGTCAAGGTCATTGTTACCAAAAATAGAAAACTTGTATTTTATGTCTGTATGGGGGAGTTTGGTGTGAATTATGACAGCAATGTTGTGGGGTACAGTATTAAATGCAGTGTTCTATACTCTTTACACATGACATTGTGTGCAACAAAACTTAACACAATGGCAGGTTTTAAAGTAATCTTGTTCATAAATTGCTTTCATCAAAGACCTGTCATGTTATGTAGGTCTTCAATCCATTTTGACAAGTAGCTTCAGCCCTTTTAGATGTCAGCACACTTTCAAACTTTGATAGTTGACTGTGTGTGGTTTTCAGTAGTTAGAAAGTGCTAAACTAGAATAGAATCACTTCTACGGTGAACAGGGAAGATTCACTTGTATGAGTTAGTTCCCTTGTACAGGTGTAGGTGGGACTGAAGATGCTGTATTTATATGGTGCTGATGTGTCTATTGCCTGGCAGTCTGTGAGTCTGACATCAGGGTCAGTACAACCAAAGGCTGCACCCCTTTGGTCCCAATCTACCATTGCCTCTGTTGTCAGTATAGTTGTATTTCCACTTCTGTGTAGTGTGGAAAAAATCTACGACAACACGTAGGGAAAAATTATTATTGTACTTCAAAGTTTCGGCTAACGCCTTCATCAGGATAACAATAAGTTTTAAATATAAACAACGGGAACGACGTCACCATGAATAACGTAACGTTAAAAAAGCGGGAAAATGCAGACGTTATGTGTACTATTTATAACATCGAAATGAGATAGGTACTGTTCCGGATATAAAATACAAACATTTCCTATAGCTTATTACAGTAAAAAAACATGAATAGGAAAAAAACGAATAACGGTACCTACCATACAAGTTTTTTTGTTTTTTTTTCACTTCTGTGTAGGAATTTCAAAGTGTGTGATGTATTGTTTTCTTTTGGGTCAGTGTACATTAAAATATTTGGGCATTATAAAACTTTTTAACCCTTACAATGCTGTGGTCATTTGTGACTGTCTTTGCAACCGGAGCAGACCAAGATAAGCCTGCATTTCTGTGTAATCTGATCATGGTCTGCACTGTTTGCTGTTCAGCCAAGTTTTCAGCAAGCACCCCCATAAATAACTAATGGTACAGTCCAAAATGAAGAAATGATAAGTGCATTTAAGAAATTAGCATGATAAGGGTTAATGAAATATCTTACAGTTGTATTCCATAATATGTTGTTCCATTTTTACAGAAAGACGGTTGGGACCTGCCACTTGCTGTTTGCTACTTGTTATTTCTTGGGAGTTGCTAGTTGACACTTGCTATTTACTGATTGTCACTGGTCATCTGCAACCTGCCTGTTGTTTCATTTGGCACTTTCTGCCTGATGCTATTTGTGAGTTGCTGTTTGCCATTTACTAGTTGCTGTTTGTCACATGCTTATTGCTATTTGCCATCTGTGAGTTGCTTCCTTTATCTGCGAGTTGTCATTTAAATTGCCAGTAATCTTAATCTTACAAATGCTTAAAATCAAATATAGAAGTGAATGCTCTCTGCTTATGCAATTGAGTAGCAGCATTCACTTCTCTGTTTAAAGTATACCTGAATAAAAACATTTGAAAGATTTAGATTGTTGACAATTTAAATGGCAATTCACATAAAAAGGAAGCAACTCACAGATGACAAGTAGCAATAAGCACATGACAAACAGCAACTAGTAAATGACAAACAGCAACTCAAATGACACAATTAGTAAATAGCAAGTGTCAAGTAGCATTTTGCAAGAAGCAAATGGCAAGGAGCAAACGTCTTTATTCATGATTATTAGTGCTAAATCAGTGCCGTCTGCTCCTTCGCCCGCTCTTATCTCCAGGGCATATTGTAAAAACTGCACGTGACAAAAAATGCAGTGGTTCTCTTGTTAAGTATGAGTTATAAAAATCACAAGCAAGTGGCATGTCTCAATCAGCTTTCCGTACCATTTTTGACGGTCAAAGTTTGTATATACATATAGTAATTGAATATATATGGCTTAGATGTGTAGTGAGTAGAATGCAGTGACAGGAGTTCACATTATTTGTTATAGTATGTTACATGAAATACTTTTCATAGACTTTCCTGTCTCATATAGCATGATGTTTGAAGAATACCGGTAAACTAGATTTCAGACAAACTCCATGCAGAAGTTACCACACCTTACAGTTGTAGATAACCACTGCCACCACAAGTAAAATTTTAAAAAAATAAGCTTTTTCTTTTTTCGAAAAAAAATATTTTACTGTGAATATCATTTCCCTAAGTATGTTTTCTTTAATAAACATCAAATATCACCTCGTGGTAATTTCAGAATGAAGCTAGAGCCATTTTTCTTCTAGATTTACTCATATGGAATGACTCCATATTCTTTGGATGTAGGTATTTGTGTATCTCAATAACTCAGATGATTTTGCTGGTTTGCACGAGATCTTAGTTTAAACTTGTTTATTTTATTTTGACAGGGAAATAAGTAATAACAACTTATATTAATCTCTTTTGACGGTTCCTGAGTTGAATCAGTACTTTGCGCCTTGAAAGTCATGTGAAATCCTTGCCTTCAATGGGTTTCGAACCCACAACCTCGGATCCACAGTCGGGTATGTCACCATTTGACCACCACGCCTTTTATTTGCTTTTACTTTTTCATGATTTATTGTTTCTAATCTTTAAGATAGTTGTGTTTGTGTTTTTAATTATTGTTAGATATGAAATTTGTTATTTTTGGTTTGAACTTAATTTTCCTTTGTTGTTATTTGAATATCATCTTAGAATTGAAATATTTGATATATTGTATACTGTCTAGTGTACAGATAATGAAAATGCTTGGAACTGTTCACAACTGTTAGGGAGTTGGTTCCCTGATTGCATTCTATACTCTGCGATAAAAAAGGGATGCAATAAAGTTAGCGACAGTTGCCTGTAACTGAATACAGGGCTAGTTTATATTGTTGACTGAGCTTGATGTATCCAAGGGGAGACTACTCATCATGTTTGCTGTTTTTTATTAAAAGGAAAGTTTTCTTGTGTGTGTTTTGTTTTTCTTGTTCTAAAAGGAGAAAAACATTAATTTAAACATCTGACAATACTTTTATTTGAAAGTAATTAATTATTGAAGGCTCTTAATATGTAAGGTCTGCCTCATTAGTTATGGTGTTTTAGTTTGGCTTGAGGATGATGTTCCTTCCTTGTGTTGTTGTTCATCAGGCAGTCCTGTGATCAAGTGTGCATTGAGGGTTTGTTTTTGTTTCTATAAATTGTTGTGTTGCTAAAGTTTATTTGGTTTGAGTTCTGCTTGTGAAATGTCTGCTTGTTATTTCTGCAAATGACAATGCATGTAAATAATGATTATATCACAATTTATATAATAACTGGGGGGTACAGATGTACTGAGCTGTAGGTTCTCATATATATGTTGAACCATTAGAATGTGTTACTTTGCAACTTTCTATCAAAATGCCTGAAATTTGAAGACAGAAATTTGGAGAAGGAGCCTCAAATTTTTGCCATAGAAACCAGTTTATCACTAAGCTTGATCTCTTTTTATATGATAGTAAAGTACAAATAATTAAATTGTGATGGACAAATAAGTTTTAAAAAAATTGGGCATGTTTTTCTTACTGGTATTTGTATTGGATCAAGAAAAAGATAGCAATTTGTATACATGATATGATTGTGAGTGTGTGTGTGTGTGTGTTTTTTTAAATATTTTTTATTTCTTTGGAACATATTTCTAAATCTGGTTCAGATTGCAGAGAAATGCTATATAGATGCTATAAATGGACATTTCTACAATTTTCTGAGCTTCTTCTGTAGCTTGCTATCCCTTCAAGAAACAGAACAATTAAAATAGTATGTTATTGTTATTTGAGGTGATGGATATTTAATCAAGTTAAATCTTGGATGATGTTAAGACCTATTACTTACCATTATTTTAAGATAAGCTACTTGTATATAGTCTGATATTACAGATTAATTCAATATTAACTATATTTTGCTATACCAGAGTAATACATGTAGAATACCTACATTTGTACACGTATAATAAAGTTGTCGCACAAGCACCCTCCGTGTATAGATTGTTTAATGTAGCATGTGTTTTGATGTCTCCAGCATCTAGTCAGAGCTCATGTAGAGGTGCTAGAGTTGACAGAGAGACCGAGATTTGTAGGGTGGATTGACAAAGTCTTTTATATCATTACTTTTTGTTATCATTGATATTAAGTTATCTTTGAATCTACATGGAAGGCAATTTAGTGGATCCAATGTGTTTATTTGTATATTCATCTTCTGATAAATACAAGTTATACAGCTAATGAGTAATAAAAATGTAAATAAAACATTCCACAAAGTAGAAGTAAATAAGTCACTGAAGAAAATGATTTTATAGTAGTTCGATTCTCTTTATCTCTTCTCTAAATCAGTAAAGAATAATTTTTGATGCTTCAATTATAGACTGTTTTTTTTTATCAGATTTACTATGAAATTACCCGGCAACTCCAAAGTGAAATCCATAAGCATATGGTGGCAACCATTGTCTGCTATCCAATTTCTATGTTTCTGTTGTGACTTGATGAAATGAGTACATTTACATGAGGACTGAAATACAATCCATTTGAACTTATTGTTTTGATAGCTTCTTACCTCAGCATTTAGAGAGATCTGTGTATGTGTGAAAATCAAATTTCAATTAGTGAAGGCATAATGATAATCAGATACTTGTTTCTAGAAATGTGAATTCCCTCCCTTCAGATATACATGTACTTGTATTATAAATAGCCTTGAATTTAACCATGCCAAATGAATTTTTGGTAATAACTTATGTGCAGATTTTAATGACAAAGTGTTATTAACAGAGGATTGGGTAACCTTCACTGAAAGCTTTTGTTGTATTTCAATTTGATTAGATTTATAAATATCACATTTTAGCTTAAAACGTATATGGGTATTCTTGGTCCATAGCAGTTAAATGAATATTTCTAATTGTTCAGGCTCATAATTCTTAGCTTACTTAAACTTCAGATTTTTTTTCTCAATAATGAATTATAGAGAATGAGAAAAAGTGATATAAATGTTTCCTTTTGTGAGAGCATGTTAAATGACATTATTTGTCTACTGTGTTAACAATACTTGTGAACTGTGTAAGCTTGGTCTCCATAGGAGATATGACAGGATGGAGTGGCACTGTCTGCCCACAGTGAGACCCAGGATGTGACAGGGTTTACTTGTGTCATGCTTAATAGAGAGTCCAACTTTTTAATGTTTAAATTATTTTAAAAAAACTTATGTAAGGTATGACAGACTGGCCACACTGTCTAGGTAAGGATGTAGAATGGACACGGTGGCTGAGGGCAGGCAGTCTCCTACACTGTATTGTACATTTCTTGACTTACTGTAAATACTGATTATGCTTGCAGTTTTATACTGGTATCCTATTAAAATATTGAGAAAGTTCAAATGAATATTGTCTCTTTTTATACAGTGTTACGGTAATTAGCCCAAAATTACTGGAACAAATCCATATTAGTTTATAATCACATTCTTTTTAACTTCCCACTGACATTATTTCTGTCATTTGTGGAGTTTGACTACTTGAGACGGATAAAACAAATTTACTGGTAGTACTGGCTTAATGCAATATGTCATAGACAAGTCACATGATACCAGTCACATGATACCAGTCACATCGTCCGGACAATGGGCCAACTAGTCCTGTAACAACCCTCATGTGCTGAGCACCATATACAAGGAAAAGTGTTTCTTTATAACCACATTGGTATGTAGCAGGTGGAGATTGAATCAACAACCACCCAGTTATGGGGCGGATGCTCTGGCAGTCTGTGTTTAACATCTGTATAAATAATTGAGTTTCATGTTTTTCTCATGCATAAAAGTAGTAGAAGTTAAAAATACAGGGTAATGAACTGCCATAATAATAAACAAATTCATTCTTAGTTGACCATCTGGTAAAGGTAACAGGTACAAGACAAGTGTAACTGAAAGTTAAACTAAATTGACAAATACAATAAAAGATAAAATTCACTTTTCATTCCTTTTGCTTTGATGTAACATGTTAACTAAGGCAGACAAGAAAACCAAGACAATACTTTTATAAATCATTTTATTCCATGTGACATTAAGTCATACTAATTCCATTAGAATGTCAACAGAATGTTCTATAATTTTTAATGATATAGAATGCTATCCTGATCGCATGCATATATCCTAACCTGAGAAATTCCAGCAGAACTTCCGTCATTCATAATCACACATCCATCATGGGCAAACATAGACTAATTAGTAACAGATAATGAGAGAATGATGTATGGTTCTGAACTTGGTTATAGACGTAACATGCAAGTGGAACAGTCTGTAGGAAGTCTCCATTAGAATTACTTGCTAAGTATTCCAACCTTTATCATTCATATACACGTTTTACAGTGATGAAATGCCATAAAGTCTGATCGGACTGAAGGAATTTTTCCGTGTATTCGGATGCTCTCAAAATATTGTGTACTGGCCTGGTGTTCTCAAAAATACATGCTGTACTTTAACCTTTACCTTATGAATATTCATGTACAAATTTTTGACTTGATGAATATTTATTTACTGAACTTTAAATGGTATATGAAACAATGAATCTTCGCCATGCATACAATGTCATACAATGTAGAATCTTTAGCAACAATATTGTACATGTATGAGCAAACAAGGACCCTGATTAGACCACTCCTTGCTGGCTGATCAAGGTCTGCTGTTTTCCAAGTCTATATGAGGTAAAGAGTTGAGTATAATGTTCAAGCTCAAACTCAAAATATGGCCATCATATTCACAAGGGATTTACCCTTACTTGTGACAGCCTTTGCGACCACTGCAGACAAGGATCATGGTCTGCCCTTTTTCCTCTTCAGTCAATAAATTTTCAGCAAGCATTCCCTTAAACAACTAAAGGTACAGTTCAAAATGAAGAAAAGGACAACTCCAACAAGAACCATATCATTAAAAATGATGAATGCCCCCAGATACTGCTTTGTCGCAGTAAATGTAACCATGTTAGGCAGTCTTGATGAAGTTGAAGGATGAAAATAAAAACACAACAAAACCTGCTGTGGTAGAGCTCTGGTATACTTATGCATGCATTGCAGACAGAAAGTATTAAATAAAGCTACAAAATAGCTGTAACTCTATCAAAATTAAGCTGATTATGACATGCTAAGGATATGTACACCAAGTGATGGTACTTATAAATGCTATGAAGTTACATTAAAATCTGTGGCTGAGAACTAGCAGATAAAATATATTTAAGAAATATGACAAAGGGGCATGATGGCCCTGAATCACTCACCTGATTATAAATGAGCAGCATATGTTGCATTATTCATACTGACCTACTTTTTGACCCCACACGACCAAACTTCGAACTTGTCCAAGATTTTATGGAAACAAACATTCTGACCAAGTTTCATGAAGATTGGGCCAAAAATGTGGCATCTAGCGCGTTAACAGGGTTTTTCTAAGATTTGACCCCATAACCTACTTTTTGACCCCACCTGACCCAAATTCGAACTTGTCCAAAATTTCATGTAGAAAAACTTTCTGGCCCAGTTTTTTAATCCATTCTGACCCAGTTTCATTAATATTGGGCCAAAAATGTGGCCTCTAAGTGTTAACAGGGTTTTTCTAAGATTTGACTTTGTGACCTACTTTTTGACCCCACATGACCCAATTTTGAACTTTTTGCAGATTTTATGGAGACAAACATTCTGACCAAGTTTCATTAAGATTGGGCCAAAAATGTTGCCTCTAGAGTATTAACAAGGTTTTTCTAAGATTTGACCTTGTGACCTACTTTTTGTCCCCATGACCCAATTTCGAACTTGTCCAAGATTTTAAGGAGACAAACATTCTGACCAAGTTTCATGAAGATTGGGCTAAAAATATGGCCTCTAGAGTATTAACAAGCCAAATTGTTGACAACTTAAGCCAGAGCGATCACAAATGAAGCAAGAACTCTTTGTATTTATAACTGTTGTGAATTAAAATGAGAATCTAACCAAAGGTAGCAGAGAAATAGGGTGGACAAAACATCTATAAATATAAGAAAGGGCTGCAATTTATTGAAAATCGAGCTGTTGTCACCATTATATGAAAGAATACTTGGTATTTATCAATATTGTGAAGTACAATCAAAATGAGACCAATGGTAACCGAGAAATAATTGTGGACAAAATATATATATATGGAATGTAACAAAGGGCCGTAACTCATTTAAAATCAAGTCTATCATGACGTGCCATTGATATGCTCAACTAGACTTGGTACTCATTAATCTTGTACAGTTTAATCAAAATCCAACTAAAGGTAGTCAAGAAATAGCGCAGACAAATCTCTTCTACAGATTGACTAACCAGCTGACAGACGTAACTCCAATATAGCCCCCATATACTTCGTATCTAGGGGTATAATTAAGAAATTGAGCAGGGTAATTAAGCATAAGTATACGAGTTTGAGCCTGGAATCAGACTGAGTATGTTCAAAAACAGGGCAATGGCAGCAGAGGTAATATTCCTGACAGTTTATCTCAAGTACAAGCTTGAAGAACTGATTTATAGGCGAGAATTCTGGTAAACTTCATTATTGAGAAGTTAACTAGTAACCCTTGTAAAGGTAACACAGGACTGGCACCTGTGTATGTGTATATTTTGAGTTCACAGAAGACCTTATTCTTAAGTTTACATCAAATTTTATGATTCAAAACCCTTTCAAAATATATTTTCATTTTTAACATCTCTCCTTTTCTCTTGTATTATCATCAAACCATAAAAAATAACAGAAGCATACAAACATTTTTCAAGAAAAACAAATATATTTATGTATGGGTTTTCACAACACAAAGTAGGGTATGAAAATACAATTCAACCCCTGATTGTCATGTGTGTTTTTTTGACCTACTTGACAGTTCCTTTGCAACAACATCTGGAAACAAACACAGACCACATCCAGTATGACTTGCTACAGCCTAGACAAACTGATTTAGTTTTTACATCAACCCCTTTTCATTTTATCTCTTAACTTAATGGAATAACAAAGCAGACCCAGATCAGACTGCTCCTATATCTTAGTCTTCACTGTTGGTCATACAAAATTGTATCTCAGATTCTTCATGGAAAAGAAAAATCCTTTAATATAACATGTCATGTCAATTAATTAATATTCATCAAGTCCAAAATGTGTGCATGAATATTCATGAGGTTAAGGGGAAACGTTCAGGTGTATTTTTATGACTGGATTTTGACTGTTTAAAATAACCAAAATTTCCAGGATATTGTAGCTTGCAAATTTGGAAAAATCAGTGAAATAACTGATTTAAAATGAATATGTAAACAATTAAATTACAATCTCATTTTTCGTAAATCAAGTTTCAGTATTGCAAAAAAAAAAGGTTTCCTTGTAAAAGTATTTAATTGTACATTAAACACATATGGGATAGAAACACCTAAACAGATATGTTGATTAAATAAATAAATGTTTCAAACTACAAAAATACTGACAAATACACAAATAATATCATAATTTCAAAATAATCAGCTGAATCAATTTTTTCAAGTAAGGGTGATTCAATGAATTCTGTAACTATCAACCTTTTATGGAAAGAATTATGGATGTTAACACAAGACACATATGTACAGTTAAAACTGACCAAGTTTCTCACTGTTGAATCATATCATTTTATAAACAAACAATGGCTGAGTAAGAAACAGGCAATATGCTGGTCATAAATTGCAAGAAGTGCATTGAACATTCTTTTATTCTAGTGATCCAAGTATACAAGTCCTTGCAAAGAGGGTAAAATAAGTATGTACTTCTTTCATAATAAGCACAAAAGTAAAGGTTTGTAAAGCATATACTTATATCTAACAATGCATCCATCCATAAAAGCCAATTTGTACAATCTCTCTTAAAACAATTACAGGTTTACAGAATCACCCTTAAACTTTCAGAAAAAATATATTTCATATTTTGTCTTTATTAAGCCATTTTGTATCATCACAACAGTGTCTATGCATGATAATTTTTTTTTACAATGATTTTGATATGATGAAACTCGCAAGAGCATTTCATGTCAAGTAAATATAAATGCTCATATGTGGAAACATTGCTTTATTCCTGGTAAGTAGTTACAGGTATTCTTCATAGATAACATATAATACAATCTTATCATTAAACAAAAACAATACAATAAGCACAATTTTCTATTAATATCATATTTAACAATCAATGTGATTAAAAATCTATATACATGTACATAAAAGTGATGCATTAAAAATCTGGCAAACTTAACAAGAGTTGACCGGGATACAAACTCACAACTTTAGCTCACCCATATAATGTAAAACAAGAGTTTTCTATTTGGAACACATGTGCCACCTGCTGAAGCGTGACAAACAGAGAGAGAGACAGACTACGGAAAAGTGATCCCTATGTGTGACCACTGCTTACAGCAGGTGACACAATAAAATTAGGGAAGTAACGCATTTGTAATAAAAGGTTTTATGTTTGCTTACTGAGAATTTCTGTCAGTTTGGACTGGGATTTCCATAGCTACCTTGTCTTCATGTAATAACAGTGTAGGACAAAACATAACAAGTATGATTTCTATCTAGCTCCCATTTCCATGAACAGAGGACATAAAATATGAAAAAAGTCTTCAAGCATCTAAAACTTCCATGTGTGATTTAATTACTTCATAAAATAAACAAAACATATATGAAAATAAAACAAGTTATATATTATAAAATTGAACAGCTAATTGAAAAATAAATTACACATCTAAGAATACTTGAAGAAATAGACACTGCTATAAGAAGCATGCTTTATGAACCAGATTATTACATTTAAACTTTAGACTTAAAAGAGTAAGTCAATCAAATAGTAAAACTTAGGAGAGGGGTAGAAAATTAAGTAGAAAATTAAGAGTAAAATTACAACAAACTGAATCATAATATAAAGGAATGTGAGAAAAACATACTAACATCAGGCTACTTGCATTACACGTTTCTTGTTTACCATTCATGGAAATTATGTTAGCTGTGATAACGTACAAGGGATTGACATTACAGTTTATGTAATTCATGTAATATCAAGCTATTAATGTACCATGTCAGGTGTTTCACAAATTCTTGATATACTCTGCATTGCATGATCATTAACTGTACAAGTGATTTGCTTGATGCTGGAAATGACCATCTGTATAAAATGATAACATTTCTGTAGACTTGGTGCAAGACTGTCATAACTGTTTATTAATATATAGTTACCACAGTTTAACACCACACCCATGAATTTTGTATGATGAACATGATATATACCCCATTATATCACACTCACGGGATATTTATCAGTATCACTTGCACTTTGACTTCAGTGTCATTTTCATTAAGAAAGGGCCATAACTCTGTGACTCAATGAAGCCCCAGTTGCACATCTTCCCATGTTGGTAAACATTCCTGTAATTTATGACAGGCTCATATCCTTCAAGAGACATTCACAGCACATGATTTTGTTAGACAAACAGGCAAATACATATCTCCTATCCCCTTTCAAAGTGGGGGCATTAAATTCCTGGTTAACAACTGAAGACAAACGGTGGAAATAGCAAGCTCTGTTTTAAAAGCCTTAGCACTTATATGCTCAACTATTAGCTGTGTTCTTACACCAGAGGCTGAACCACTGTCAAACCAGATCAGACTGCACTAAAGGCAGTCTTATCTGACCTTACTAGTTTACATAAATGAAAGTCACAAAGTTCACAGAACATATTTGTTGACAAGGTATTTTATAAGTGGTTATGTTTGCTATGTGAACAAAAAATCGATGTACCCCTACACTTATCTATGATATCAACTATATATGTTAAATTTTAACAAAGTTATACCAAGGACTCGGTGCAAACAATGTAACTACATATAAATAAAGAAGCTGAGTTACATTAGTTTTGTACCAAGCCCTCGATATGTTCTCTTAAAAAATATTTATGGAAGAAAGTTCACGTACATCAATTTTGTAGCATAAATTATTTTATGTTCTACAAATCTTTATCTTACTGCAATATGAAGATAAGGAGAACACCTTGAGTGCAAGACTAACAAATGTTTCCTTGCCTAACACAGAAAACTACATATGAGTGAACTTCTGTCCCGCAAATGTAACCACTTGTATAACAATACAGAGATAAAGTGGAATCATTAAACTGCCCTGCGTTCAATTACCATAACATAACCACTTATAAAATACCTCCTCAACAAATATGTTCTAACATTAGCATCTTTGTTGTACTGAAGTGTATAGAATGCAATCAGGGAACCAACTCCCTAATATTTGCGAACAGTTCCGAGCATTATCCTTAACACTACTGAACACTGAAGTGACTGAACAGTGTTGATTATGACAAGACTTTACAAAGATTGCATTATGACTGTACCATACCAATATTCATAAGCATGACATATGAGTTTAAATCTATCTTTACAAATAGACAGGATTCATGAGTATGTATATAAGCAGACAGATCCAAGTGGTGAACTTTTACCTGGTTACAATGGAACTGTTCAACAAGCACTGTAATATGCATGATTGCTATGATGTGATTCAAGTACATTTATGGAGATATGTACGATGACTTCCTGACAATTATTGAGATGAAGACACCACTTGACCTTACTCCGATTCATTTCTCAGTGACATTATAACCAAAGCCTCCAAAATGCAACAACCACTCAGCAATACCGGTTATTTTTAAAACAGTCCAGTGTCTTACATAGATAAGTACAGTGATATGACAAGCTCTTCTTGTATTCTTCTGTACTGGTAGCAAGGTGACCTGCCCAAAAACTCATTTAGATATTTGAACTCTACAAAAGAATAAAATATTTCAAAATCATAGCTGCCTTGAGAAAAAAATGGTCAAAGATTTATAAAAATGTTAAATGATAGACCTGTTGGTAAGATGTACACCCAGACAGACCCTGGTCCATCATGGGACAAGGTCTAGGATAGCAGCTGTCACCTCGGCAACCAATACACGCTTACTGTTAACTGACATGATGCACTGGATTCCTTCATCTTGTAAACACTGCTCACTGGCTCAAATTCCTCCAATAAAACTTGAAATAGTTAAGCAATACTTAAAATCTTGTATAGGGTAGGAAAATATTCTACTGTTTTTCAAGGGGTTTTTTTTGTGTTTTTTTTTGAAACGACTAAGTTGACATACTATCTAAATAATGAATAGTATTTGTACTGAAGATTATTATATAGGTATTTTTGAAACAGAAACAAGAAAGATGAAATATGCTCCTTAAGTATTTAACTATTGCATGGCATTAAGTAGAGTTGAAGGAATTGGAGTCTGGTGGGTATCAAATGATTGAAGGCTGGTTAGCAGATTACAGAAACCGTTTAGATCCTAAAATTAATATCTTGTTTAAGTCTGCATACTTTAAACAAACCTCTTCAAATACCTTAAGTCTCTACACAACTTATAAGTATTGATATGAGTTGGCTTTATTCAGTCAAATGCTTTGTTCCAGTAGGAAGCCATTTATGGGTGTAGACCAACAACTTGTATATCTTAACATGGACTTTGCTTTTGTTTTCTTTGTATTTTTTTTTATATTATCAATTGACCTAACTGATACAAGTGTCCTCCTAGAATTGTTTTCCTTAAATCTGTATTAAATGCACAAACCAGCCTTCAAACATTACCAGTGAGTAAAGATCGCTCTAGTGTCCAGGACCAGGAGTGACCTGGTTAAGGTTTACCAACATTTTACTTAAAATCCACCTTTAAAACAAAGTTAAGAGATAAAAATAACCCTCCATTCTGAATACACAGTCAAACCTGTCTTTTACAGCCAGTCTTGGGAGCAATTGAAAGTGGATATCTGGTGCAGGTGGATGCCTAATTGAGGTCAAATGTACAAGTCTGAATCTAAAAGCTGGCAACCAAGACCAGGTTGCCCACTTAGTACAGACATTTACAAGCACAGGTTTGACTGTATATTTATGCTACTTTGTGTTGTATATATAAATCGTAAATTAAGTTAAAGCTATTGGTAACAAAGGGATTTTGCATGCCCAATGAAAGGGGCTAGACTGACAAACAGGCAGGAGATGTTCCCGTTAGAATCACCGGTATGGGACAGTACACCGGTTCATCAGTCTATGTGGCATGTGTAATTTATGTGCTAAAACAACAGTATTTCAATAACAACAAAGTAACAACAACAGAAGCACTGTAATCACTGAAGGTGATAAAACCCTGCAACACTGCAATGATTCAACAAAATACAAGTTATTGAGCTCTTTGTGAAATGGGGATATTAGAAGTTAATACACTGACAGAAATTGAGTCTGGATCACTAATTTTTGTCTAAAATCAATCTATCATAACATTAGATTGTTATCCATCTATTTTCCATTCCTTAATTCTCTGGGATAAACACCAGCTATCACTGAAGGTGATGGGTACCCCCACCATACCCCCTTGACCCAATAACATGTCAAAGTATTTCACTTCCTGCATTCAGGGGTCTCATCATACTTGTTAACACACACAATTCAATATGTAAAGCAAGCCTCTGCTGGCAGAGGTACTACATATAAATAGCACTTGATATCTAGAAAGTAACAAATACACTAACATTAATGCCCTATTTGAAATGGATACCCCCACCCCACAACAGAATGAGATCCCCCAAAGAGAATGAGATATAAACATTGGGTTTATTACAGAATTCAGACAATAACTTCCATTCTTTACCACTAAGATATGTAAGTTTACATAATGATGGAACATTAATGTGCCAGATCTGGTTAAAAGCAGTTCTAAATCTGGATAGATTTATGGTCTAACACAGGGCGGATTACCATACATCCTGAACTGCCTGTAAAGTGATCTGAAGTAACAGAGAGCTTTCATGACGTACGGAGTTAAAACAACCTCACCACTAAAAAACAAGCAATAGTTTTTTAGAAAACAAAAGCTGAGAGCTAAAACAAGCAGTGTGTTTATGTGGAGTGGGCCAACGAAGACCAAAACCAGGTAATAAAGATATTTTTTTAACAAAGATTATGACACTGTAGAATCATTAATTTTCGTGGGGGACTAATTTTTGTTGATTTTGTGAACTGCTTTATCCATGAATATTGATCCCCACATAAAACTGTTTATTTAGTAGACCCCATGTTTTCTAGAATATGAATCCATGAATATATGTACCCACGAAAATGACTAATTCACATATTCCACGAAAATAAATGCAAACGAAAATTAATGATTTTGCAGCATTCTGGTGTTCAGCAGTTGGCCAGCAAATACTCCCTTTATGAAAATGTACCCAGGCATAATGTCTTTAGAAAAAAGCAAAATGGCTAAGTTTGTCATCTGCAAACTTGACAGGAAGGAATAACCCTATTAACCTTTTCCCTCATATAGACTCATTTTGACGCATAAAGCCTGATCTGCAGAAAACCACAGTTAAACCCTACCAAAAATTGATTACAAAATCCTCATTTCCAGACCACTGAGGAGCAACGAACAGCATAAAACCTGATCAGCCTGCGAGTTACTCGCAGGCTGATCTGGTTTTATGCTGTTCGCATAGTTCTTTTCATGGTGTCCTCTATGAGGGAAAGGGTTAAAAGATCAACTCTAGTGTAATAACATACCCTCGTCATAGTATAGAAAACCATTAACATAACTTTACGATGAAGTGATCACAAAGCAATCGTCAATTTATACCCATGCCTGAATGAAACAAAGACTTCATACAAAAAATACATTTCTATCCTTATCTTAACTAAATAGATTATAAAACATTAGTGAACGTCCTGGCTTTTATAACCCATTGAAAAACAATTAATTGCATTAAATCTAGCGCCAATATGAATACAAAAGTCTAAAAAACAAATAGTTTTGACCATACACGTCATAAAGTTAATATAATTAAAGTAAAAAATACCTTAAGTTATCGTTTTTGATTATCAAAAATCATTTCTAGTATGATCAACTGGGGTCATAAGTTAGGACACCACAACCATGTGTCAAAGAATTTTACCAAACCACACCCCAGAAATGCAAGGCACAATATGTTAATGGTGAATTACTGAAAAAAAATCAATATTCAGAAACTGCTTTGTAAGATACCCGTACAAATAATGACAAACTGTTGTTCCTGAGTAAAACTCAATCCTATTTTTTTTCATTTGAGCAAAATATGTCAACATTTCTATTAAGGCAAACTATGTTTTGAATATTCATTTGATGAGAAAGTCATCTGCATTGCATGAGCTGATGCTGATAAATAATATGTTATCATTTGGGTACACTGTTGTTAAATTTTGATTAAACAGGTAAGTTAATATATTCTTAATAATGAAATCTTTGTATGATATTGGTATAAGACTCTATCATATTACATTGCTATATACAAAATTAAGTTAATGCTGCTTGTTTTATTTACATCTTCCTTTAGAGGAATCAATAATGTAATGATAATCATAAAAAATATAATATCATGGCCTGGTATATGAAAATTCACCCCAAACATTATACACTAGCAGCATGATATAGTAAGTAATTATCACACAATTATCAGGAATCTTTACCTATCCAATCATCAGGATGATGCTCCGGACATGATAATTTCTCCACGACATTGTCACACATTACTGGGACCTCACTAAACACAGAGATTAAAGTACTCTATACATGTTATACAGAATCATAATGCTGCTTAATTCCTTCTATTTATCCCCACCGGAGTCTCCTCCCTATGTCTTGCCACCGACTATATTCTAGCTCACAACTTAAAACTATCACAGTAGGAGCTAAAAAACAATACATTTTTTCCACTTTCGCTGTTCTCTCTTCTCTCAAATGAACTAAACGATCTGACAGATTCTTCAATATTACTAACACATGGTTTCCAAGAGACTCTATCTCACTGACATATCTGAGGTAGACTTGCTTGCTTCTCCTTACAGTTTTGGAAGTCCTCTTACATATAATTATCTCCCCTGCATTTCTACATTTTCGTACTCACAATTAAAGATCCCAAATCCCTTCCCCTTTCACCTATTACAAATAAGAAGTAGACACACGTGATGACTGGTTCGCTACTTTCCTCCGCCAGCTTTGGAATGCCCCTCCCGGATACCCTCAATGATGAGCTCATGAAACAGCTGGGGCACCTTGATGCTGGGGTTGTGGGTCAGTAGGAGTCCGATGGCCAGGTTGTGCTGCAGGAGACACTGGACCAACTCCGCCACTCTCACCAGCAGGACTCCGTAGCGTGTCAGTCCATCAGCAAACTGCCCTGTAAAACATGAACAAGATGATCGCCTAGAAAATAAACATAGTTGGAAAACGGAGTTTTCAAAGCATTCTTTGATATTCAAAAGAACTTACTTTCAAAGAAAAGAAACTGTCTGACATAGCTGCGAGTGTTTCTACCTAATTCAAGAATTACTTCAAGTTAAGTATTTTCGGTGGAATTCAATATCATCTCATTTCAATATGTTCCTTAACTCAAACTAATAAATATCTAACACTCATTCATGTAATTATACATCACTGAAATAGTTTTTTGAATAAATGTAATTATCAGTTGGTTATTAGCGATTATGATCTTCATGTATGTTTACTATTTCAAAATTAAAGACAGACTCAATCTGGGAGAGAGGGTAAACTGTTGTATAAGTATAGGAGGCACTTACTTTCTTCATAATACTGAAGGGCCAATGAGATCTCCGACTGTAACTGCTCCACAGCTGTGGGGTTCTCTAGTCCATGTACCTCTGTAATCATCATACAAGAACCATCAGTCAATCTTCACTTTTTCTGATATATATTACAACCAGTAATAATCCATAAAAAATTAAAAAATATTTATTTTGAGAAAGAAATATTAAATATACACTAAGATATGTATATTACAAACAAGAGTACTGCAACAATATGCAAACTCCTGTCTATAGAAATATCCGATAATGAAGCAGAATAAATGTTAGGGCAAAAATTTAACCTTTTTTTTTTCTTGGTTTTCTTTTTTGACAAGTGTTTGACCTTAAAAAGGGTCCTAATGAAAAACAAGGTAAAAGATTTACAGATACAGTGAAGAGTGTGTGCAGGTATAAAAAGAATTCATGCAGGAATCAAGCTTGCTATGCCTAACATTTCAAATCTTTGCAAATAGATACCAAAACCAAGTTTAATACCCTTTTTTTTTTCTTTAAAAAAAAAAAAAGAAAGAGAGACTAAAGTAAAATTGAACAACCCTCCCTTAGTTGAACCCTTCACCTCATATAGACTTGTTTTAACCCTTTCCCTCATCGAGGACACCATGAAAAGACCTATGCGAACAGCATAAAACCAGATCAGCCTGCGAGTAACTTTCAGTTAAATAAATTAATATTCATCAAGTCATTACATGAATATTCATGAGATAAGGGTTTGACCACAACATAAGGAGAGTCCATCTTCCTTGCCCCCTACCTGCTGGGAAGAGCAGCAGAGCTGACAACATGGCGATCTCCTCATCGTTCAGGTTGAAGGACGTCACCATCTCTCCAATATGCAGGAAATGCTCCTGTAAACATAAATGACTACCTTTACAACCATGGTGAATTTAATAGCAAGAAGGAAATAATTCTGAAAGTACATCAGTCAAGTGGCAGATCAGTCAGTATAGCACTCAACTTACAAGTATGGGACACCAGGATTAACTTAAGCCCCTGTCTAGTTATATGGCAGCTAGCTCAGTTGGACAAAGGAGATGTAAATGGTAGTTTGTTAGGTTTAAGTCAGGGTGTTCTCTTCAGATATTCACAGAAAACATTATAAGGAATATATTTTCACATTACAACACATGTATCTGCTATCAGATTGAGTTTTATTTAAAAAAAAGTTAAACATATGGAGTCACTGCCATACTTACCATCAAAAGATATTCAACTTGATCAAAAAAACCTCTACTTCATACACAAACATGAAAGTGTTTCATCTATACTTCAGCAGTTGATCCCTCATCTCAATATCCTTTTATGCATGACAATCAATAATCAACCTTATAGGAAGTCTTAATACAGTTCACATCATGTATAACACTATCCCTTTATTTCACAGTCTACAGTCTGATCTGGTTCCCCTCTGTTTGCTCATGCAATATAGTAGCTCAGATTCTACACAGTCTGTGTGGTGAAGAAAAATCTTAAGAGTGTTCTCTGGAACGTATTTGTCACTTGCTGAAGCGCGACAGAAAAAGTGCGAGGCACAAGCGTGACAGAAAAAGTGTGATGGACAGACAGAAAAGTGATTCCAATGTGTCACCTCTGCTTACAGCAGGTGACACAAACATTAATGATTTTAAAGTACCACAATAAACAGGACCTCTGTGCAATCATAAATACAAGTAATTAATCTAGGAGTTTTACACTTTATTTACATTGATTACAAAACAAGTTATCGCAGCTCATGTATACATCACTCTGGATAATTCTGATGGCAGCTAAATGGTCATTATTGTGGAAGGAAACCACAGAACCCAGAGAAAAACCCACGTATCTGGTCGGGCTTTACCTTCAGTAATTAACTGAAGATTTGATGAGCGCATGTTGACATTCATGCCATACTGCAGCACTACTGTGAAATCATAAATTTTCGTGGGACACTAATTTTCTTTGGATTTCGTGGTGGGTTTTATCCATGAATATTAATCCCCCAAAAAACATGTCTCTTACATAGACCTCACATTTTCTAGGAAATACGTCCAAAAATAAATGTACCAACGAAATTCCCATAATCAATAAAATTTTATGTCAACAATAATTAATGGTTTTACAGTATTACAGAGCTCAGTGTATAATTATTAAAACTCCTCTCCTTTTAACACACCTGCAGAAACTCGATCTGCAGTGAATTGTATTTCTGTTTTGTTTAATTTACACTCAAAACCAGTAAATCTCAGAGAAGTTCATGACTGGCTGATCAATATCAAATGACAAGAAACTTCCCTGTTGCCATTAGAAACAAAGCATTTTAAGAAAAAATGATAAATTGTTTTAATGTTAGAAACAAGGCAGGTTTATGCATCATAACATCAAACTCTCTGGTTGCTATAGGAAACAGTCTGCTTAACTTTAGTTAAGTGGATGACTACAGGTAAGATTAATATGAAAACTTAGGACCTTGATTTTTTGTCACAAAGAGGTAAATATTAAATGTAAATTTGTGTGATCTTAATACATTTGATTTTTCGTAATTCTAAATTTACTTAAAATTTCAAGTTGTAAATGAAATATAACAAAATATTAAATTCAATAATAACAATGTAAATGCTACAATAGAGATCTTTTTTTAATATTTACAAGACATGCCTTTTTATCATTTTGAACATTTTTTTTTTCAATATCCTATATGCATGTACCTATCCTTATGAACTTGAATGTTGAGACACAAACTAAAATAAAACTGATCTAAAGACCATCACTTTAGGCTCCATAGATGAATGAATACAATAAGTCTGTAAGATACCATCATCACACTGTGAAAAGTGTCAAGTTTAAATTCATGACAGTGTAGCATGGGCTGAATAGACTCTCAATTCACTGAAGTGGATGTTGACTGAAACATGCCCACTCAATATTTCATGTCTGTGACACTAACAAACTTATATCAAAATAGAACTAAAGCTCCGCAGAGCAGCAATAACACTCGTCTGTTTTACATGTTGACGATGGGGGGCCATATTAATGTGATGAAGGGGCGTAACTCTAAAAATACTGATCACTGAGTTATGTCACTTGTCCCCTTTAGCAAGTATACCAGGAATGAGTACAATATCTTTGATAGTTTTAAAAATATTCTATCAATAAGCAATTTTAATAAAAATTCTTAGCTAAAAAGGGACATAACTCTGAAAATATAGCTTTCAAAATAATGCCCCTTATTTTACTTTTACAACTGTGCCTTGTCATGATTATCAAGTATTCCAAGTTTCGCGTTGATACCTTTCATAGTTTTCAAACCATTCTACTTAATAAGAAATATTTACAAAATTTCTAAGTTTAAAAGGGGCTTAACTCTGAAAATATAGCTTTCAGAAAATTCCAATTTTTTTTAAAAGTGTTTGAGTAATGGGCTACATTGAAGTTTTTGCATGCCAACAATGATGCCAACCCAGCAATCATAATAGCTCAACTTTTTCTTCGAAACAGACAAGCTAAAAAGTCAAAGACCAAAATCAGGAATGACAAGCAGTTTTGATTTCACCAAAGGTGATAAATACCCATGCATCTTACTTGTCTTCATGTGAGGGTAGGACATGACAAGCATGATTCCTATACAGAACCCACTTCTGTGAAGCGAGGGTATAATGACATCAATATTACACCATCCTTAAAAAGTGGTATAGACGTACCTGGAAGACACGCAGCATGGGGAACTGTTCCATCATGATTTGCTCCTCCTCTAGCGTGTATGTGAAGTAGTTGTAACGTTTTGTCACTGGGTCAAACACTTTGGACATATTGAGCAGCTCAATGGGGTAGATGGATGACTGGATCAGTTTTACCTGGTCATTCAGACTCAGGGACTTGAAACCTGTAAACCAAACACACTTGTACATCCACCAACCTTCAACCTATGTAGGTACTGTGGTAAAACACTTCATTCTTCAATATCTAAAATTTGAATTTAAAGCTTAAAATATGGGGTTTTGTTGTAATTTCTTATTATTTCATGGACAGTTTTGAATGTTTACTTCTGTTTCAAATCTCAAAGTAACAAAAATGCCATGCCCACATTTTTGAAATTCAGAGGGAATATGTATATAATTTTCTTGTTTTGCTTTAATTTTATTCAATAATTTGTTTATAAATTGCAATGTTCTCAGAGTGACAAATTGATCCACATGTATAGTTCATTTTAACTGTATTAAAAATATTAAATATTTAAACTCATTAAATGTGATTTTACTTAATACACATAATACGCCACAATTTATAACTAGCAGAAAAGCACAAAATATACAAAACAAGTAACTGGTGTTGTATGCAACACATAAAGTCCCCTACCGGCTCCACCTTGACTCAATATGGTAATCAATCCCATTTTTTGCCATATTTTCACTATTTCCGTTACCATAGCAACCACAATTTTAGTCGAAGAACAAAAATAAAATGAAGTGCATAATCTACACATTGCCATCTAGTCATATACCAAGTTTCATCAAGTTTGCTTGCTTAGTTATCGCGGGAACCCATTTTTTGCCATATTTTCACTATTTCCGTTACCATAGCAACCACAATTTTAGTCGAAGAACAAAAATAAAATGAAGTGCATAATCTACACATTGCCATCTAGTCATATACCAAGTTTCATCAAGTTAGCTTGCTTAGTTATCGCGGGATCCCATTTTTGCCATATTTTCACTATTTCCGTTACCATAGCAACCACAATTTTAGTCGAAGAACAAAAATAAAATGACGTGCATAATCTACACATTGCCATCTAGTCATATACCAAGTTTCATCAAGTTAGCTTGCTTAGTTATTAAGTTATCGCGGGATCCAGATTTGAGCGGACAGACGGACGGACAGACGGAGGGCAAACCTAAACACCGGTAGGGGACTAATTAGACATACAATTGAATGACTACAAATATTAAAAGTTGCACAATACAATTATGTACAATAAATAATCATGAATAAGTTACAACATCTAGTAAACCATTTAGTTACAACATCTTCTAAACAATAGACCACTTTATACTCAAGCAGGTATGGTAGCAACACTGATCAAGCAATAGTTTCTGATATATGGGCTCAACTTTCTGGTTCCCAGTTCTTGACAACATTCAACCATAAACCACTCCCTTACTCCACATTATCTCATGGCTTCTCAGAGTGTAAGAAATTTGTGTGTAAGAAATTCTCATTCTAAGCTGGTCCTAATAGTGTTACATTCTGTTTTCTAAAGTAGAGAGAAAAAGCAAACAGTATGAAGCTTGATCAGCCTGAATGACTGCAGGTTGATCTGAAGTGGACAAATGTGCAATAGGAAGTCTGGTCCTATGTTGTCGAAAATAAAAATGGTATTCAAGTATGATTTTCACTCTCATTCTTATTAAAATCAGATTCAGTATGCTAACTGGATCTGACCACATCGTATAGAGGGTCGTCTCAGATTGAGCTTTGTATAAGCCAATCAAATTGGCAGCTAAAGAATCAATTGGTATATCGGGGGAAGTAACCATATCAATCTAACAATAGGGTAGAAAGATGTCTAAGCGGCTGGGTAGCTTATTCGGTAAAGTGGTAGCTCATTTGGTAGAGCATTCACCCTGTAAGCAAGAGGCCCTGTTTTCGAGTCCAGGTCAAGCTGCACATTTTTCTCTCCTTGTTACGCACTATTTAACTGGTTTAAAATCAAGCACTTGTTTATGCATATAAATTACTTAAAAGGTCAATCTGAAGTGAACCCTAATGCGATGTCAGATCCTAATCATCCATAGTAGAGGAGTGCAAATTAGAATATGATTTTAATGAGGTTGTTTTACTCTCTAACTAAAACTATGCTAATATAGTTTCATTAGGGATATGATACTCAACTTTAAGTCTGAAATCATACTTAAGTATTTCAAGAACACAGGACCTGATCAATCATTTCCGAGAAGCAGTTGAGAATAGTTAAGCTACTGGTACCATGGCAATTAGGTCTTCAAAAGGTTCATTTTAATTTAAATTGACAATGAGCTCAGTAAGCTAAAAATCCACAAATTTAAAAGCTTCAGCAAAACTAACATAATTATCTGAATTCTTAAAATATGACCCCATTTAAATTTCCTTTCTTTTCCATCGATCAAGCACTTGGAAAAGGGATGCTGGGAAGAAAACAAAAAGCATCACATAAAATATACACCTTCCAATCAGAATGAAGACAGGCACAGTATTCACTAAACATCTTAAGACAGATCTAAACTCTGTAAAAAATTTACATATCCTTCATTTTCTAAGGAAACAAACATTATAAATGTTTCTTTTTTTTAATAACAAACGTGAATCATAAAGCAGAAACAGTCTTCAATGAAAGTAACCAATATTTCACAATTTAACTTAGATGGTAAAACTTTGCTTAAGATGCTTTTTATGAATTCAGCCTGTAATCTGACTATGTACATGGGTTAGTGATGGAAGCTGATAAATAAAAGCATAAACTAGATGCAAAGCAAAAAAGCAAATAAGGGTTAGCAAAAACATTGTATGCAAATACAAAACAACTATGCTTCATAATAGTGCTACTAAATAAGAGCTTATTACATGTGCAGAATGGGATATTAGCTACTTTTATGAAGTTTGCTGCTGCCAAAAGAAAGGAGCTAGATGACATCTACAGTGTTCAGATATCTCACGATCGTGACACTGCACAAGGGTCAGACAGACAGCAAACGACGTAGTTGAGAAAAGAGAGCTGCGGTGTATGGTGAACTGACCTGGCACCATCTTGGCAAACCGTATGGTAATATAAGTGTTGTGGTGGAAGTTAAGCATCATGAAGTTCCACGTATTCTCACGGGTCGAGAACATGGAGATGTCCAAACTTGAGCTGATCTGATTGCCCACCTGGGGAGATAAACGTAGTCAGCATGTAAAGATTACCTGTCAGAACTAGGACTGGAAACTGCTCTATGAGAATTCTGCTGAAAATGATACTGGGGTTGGTACACTGGAGTAGGGGCAGGTGATTACTGGACACAACACAACTTCACACAGAACATATATGAGGACTAAGGACTGACAAGACTTGTCCAACATGCGCTGGCACCCACTCTTCAATGAACACAACAGGATAGCTCTATAAACCAGCAGGATCAACTAATCCAAGAACTATTCAAACAATGGTCAGTCTAAAGTCAGCTTCAAGCACAAAATATGAAGACAAATCTGCTCCATGTTCAGTAGCATTCAAGATTTTGACCTCATTTTTTTTTAAATCAAGAAGGGACATAATTAGCAACAGAATTAGTCAAAAGTTGTCAAACCTGAATGAAGCCTTTATAGACTTTGAACAAAAGAGCCTATAACTCAAATCAATGGATGCTTTCATCTGCAATGTGTCTTAAGCAAGTGTTAAGTGCATTTCGTTATATTCAGAAACAAATCTCCATCATAATTCATATAAAAGAGAAGTGCAGATAAACTGAAAGCCATAATCATGTACTAGAAAAAAAGAAAAAGACCTGTGTTAACAGATTTATTTAAATTGGATAAAAGACAGAGCCATAAATGAAACTATGTATTCTATATGATTACAATCTCACAATAATATCAACAAATTATCTATTTATTTTATGCTCTTTCAACACATTTTTCATGATCTTTTTTACTTCCCTTTTATAAATGTGTTGTATGGTATGGTGTCATTTTCATTGGCTGACTTCAAATATAATCATTTCTGTAATTTAACAATGGACATGATAACATGTTATCATGGTGACAGATATGATGAGCGTCAGAGACATTCCTCAATCTTTTTACCAAAAACATGGCCTATATTCCACCCCTGAGCCAAATATAAAGACTGAATTTGGTACCCTTGATGTGCAGTGTGGAGAACAAACAAGCAAAGAATTGTATCCAGCTGATAATCACACAAAGTGCTGCTAAAAGAACAACAGAGCAGATACTACTACAATGTGAAGACTGAAAACAAAGAATCAAAGATAATTAAGCAGTATTTCATAGGTTTACCAATGAATGGCATGTAGAAAATAACTATAAATACTGAGCGAAATATGTCTTGATGGAAATCATAAACAGTTAAAACAAGAGCACCACATGCTCATCAGTGAAGAGTTTTTTAGAAAAGGTAGATAAATTAGTTGAAAATGGACCAATTAGTTATAGCCATTAATGAGAATGTAGACCTTGTGACAGTGAACTAGTATGTCAAGTTTGATGACAGAAGCTTAAGTAGTTAAGAAGTTACGGCCAAGGTTACAGTTATTGCGACAAAAACACCAACGATGACAACATCAGAGTATGGACAATACCGCAACATTTTTCTCTGAAAAACAGATAAGATAAAGATCATATATGACTCAAACTCCACCAACCATACTTAGCCCTAGAAAATACTTAGCAACTTAGCAGGCAAATTACATCATTCTTGTTTCTCTAATAAAAATACTAAGATAATTCATTCCTTAACAAATAGTGTTACTGTTGAGGTTATCAACTTGAATGATTTACTGAGTATTTCGTAAAAGATGGATGACTAAATGCTTTTCTATTAACCCTTTCCCTCATATAGACTCATTTTGACGCACTCAATAGGTACCACATAAAGCCTGATCTGCAGAAAACCACAGTTAAACCTTACCAAATTTCATTATAAAATCCTCATTTCCAGACCACTGAGGAGCAGCGAACAGCATAAAACCTGATCAGCCTGCGAGTAACTCGCAGGCTGATCTGGTTTTATGCTGTTCGCATAGGTCTTTTCATGGTATCCTCTATGAGGGAAAGGGTTAAGATTTAAATATCACTTAGTCCTGAGTATTGTTAATAGAATTCAATCCAGATTTACTGATAATTGTACAACAGTGAAATATTGATGTCACTGACTGTTAACAATATCTCTCACTTAGAATGATGCAATGGAGACTAAAATATCCAAGATAACATCATCGAGGAACAAAATATTTAACTATCAAAGAGATCAACTTGACATAACTCCTTCAGATAAGTTGTCATTAAAACAGGAATATTAAATGTTGTAATACTGCTTGATTATCTTTATAAAAAAACAGCTTTAGTTCTTAAATGCAGTATTTGGTATTACATTAAAAGCAACCCCCCCCCACACACACACAAAAAGGAAGCCAATTTAAAAGCAACATGCTATACACTTCTTCTATTAGAAAGACTTGGTTTAGGATAGTGAAGCTGCTACAATTTAATGATATTTTGCTCTTAAAGGCTTTCTGTTTTATAGATTAGGAAAAAATAAAATCAATAAACTCTGCTTGTACAGAAGGAGAAAGACTTAAGTTGGAGAGATAATTGACGCAATGGGAATACAGTACCGTGATATTTGCCCAAAGCAAGCTGCAAACTGCAGCAATTAAAGAAATGTTATCTCTCAAGTTGTGCCATTATCTGGCAACTGAAGGTGTTTTTTTGTGATAGCACAGCTGATCTGTTATGAAATATTTACCCAATCAAAGTTTAAAAAGATAACAGAAACACACATTGTGACTTGTTTATGGCCTTAAGCACATGTTCCAAACCTTTGGTGTGCTATACCTGTATGTGTTCTATATGTGTTCTATATCAATATGTGTTCTATATGTTTTGACACTGTGGAAAACAGAACAAACCCAGATCAGACAGCACTTTCAAGAAGCTGTCTCATTGTCTCTGTTAGCACATCCAATATTGTAGCTCAGATTTAACACAATCTGTGTGACCTTGACCTTTGACCTACAGACTATACCATGTGCCAGCATGCCATCTTTTTATGCTGAACATTTTTTACCAAAATAATTGAAAATTCTCCAATGCATAGAGAAGTTACATCCCAGGAAAACGTCTATCATACCCACATTTAACCTTCGATCTCTAAATGTGACCTTCACCTAAGGGCTGTGAGTTTGAGGCATGCACCTGTACACTGTCTAATCATGATTAACAATTGCACCAAATTGTTTTAAAATATCCTAATGCATGACAAGACTTAAATCAAGAAAGAAATGAGAATCTACTAGCCAATCATAGAAAACAATGGTGGTCAATGCAGCACAAGGAACTGGTATTCATAGGTCATAGGCCAATATCAGTTTGTTTCTTTTAAAAATGTTGTTAAATTTCTTATCAAAATGTTGAACACTCAGACTAATCCTGTTCAACAAACTCTGTGAAGAGTCACTTCTTGACCATAAACAAGACAATCATGGAACTTTTCCCAAGAAGTTTTTTTCATATCCTTGGCAAACTGCAAATAATTGTTGTTGTTTTTCTACACAGTTTGGACTGTATTAAGCACCCTACTGATTTAAATGTTTTTTAGTTCATATCAAACAAAAAATTTGATACAATTATATTCCTGGACCAACTACAACCTTCAGGAAATGTCCCCTGCATTTTGGCTGGTACCCTGTTGCCTTGACTTGGGTGGGAGTGTTGCAAGCAGTGAGAGGAAGGCACAGCAAGAATACAGCCTTGAAAACAGGATAACAGTGTAAACTATTCCCAAAACTACAGATTAAGTAAGAAAGAAAATAACTCCAACAATTAAAAATGTTGAAAATTAATGCGCTGAGAATGAAATATCATTTACAGCAATGAATGACCTTCTTTCATTCAAAGCCCATACATCAGTAACTGCTGCTTCTAATACCTGTATCCTACCTATAACAATAAACACGTCAAATGATGCATATCCAGGTTTTCAAGTGTCACCCCTAGCAAGCAAAACTATTTTTAGTAACAGTGACCTTGACCCTACTGGCCTGAAAATCAACCCCGATCTTCCTCTTCCCATAAGAAATACATAATTATGTATATACTAAATCTCATCATCATACCTTAGTCCAAATAAAAGAAGTCATTTGACAGGAATGAAAAATCTATTTTTAGCAACAATACCTTGATCTTGACCCTACCATCCTGAAAATCAATCCCAATCTTCCTCTTCCCATAAGGTATCTACCTACCAAGTATGAAAACTGTATCTCTAGTCTAACAAGAGATATTTGATGGAAACAAACATTTTGACACCTGCCACCCATCTGCCCACCCACCCAACAAAGTACCCCATTCTAATAACCAAGATTTTCATTGAAAACCTGGTTAAAAACAAACAACCACACTTTCACCTGACACACAGACGCATGGTCATACCTGGCACCTTCCTACAAAACAAGATTCCCAGATTTGCACTCCAATGGAAGACCTTCATCATACAACTCCAGGTCTTGGTCGGTGTGCTTAGTTCAGTCAGGTCATAATCAATTACGTTTCCTGCCTAAATAAATCAACCTGAACTGACAGAGTGGACATATACAACCTGAACATAAAACAAACAAGAGCTGTCAGAGGACAGCACGCTCGACTATTCAAAGTGCTTGATGGTAAATCAAATGAAATCTAGTTCAATATTTGCCCTTCACATACCCTGTACATAATAATAGTCAAAAATGATATACCTTGACATTCTGATACCCCTTAATATTTTTATGATGTCTAAAATCAATCCCAAGCCTAGTTACTGAGACATAAGCACAATAAGACTGTGCATGCAAAACTTTAACCAAAAATACAAGTTAGAGAAGCGTCATTATTTGCATAAAATTCAGTCTAAATGTTATCCTCCTTGGTTTTCGGATGCCCCTGAAGACACTCCTTAACTTTCTAGTCAATTCCACAAGCAATTTCTGAGATATAAGCTGAATAGTAGCTTAAATGCAAAAATTTAACCAAAATTCTAAGTTAAAAGGGGGCCATAATTTCATCAAAAGTTATCTAACTTGATAATATGATACCCCTAAATGTATTTAAGATGTTTCAAAGCCATCGCATGCTTGGATACCGAGATATAAGCATGAGAGTATCTTGCATGCAAAACTTTAACCAAAATTTCTAAGTTAAAAAGGGGCAATAATTTGTAACATATTCTATCAAGAGTTATCTACCATGAAAGTATGATACCCCTAAACATATTAAAGATGTTTCAAATCAATCCCATGCCTGGATACTGAGATTTCAGCATGAAAGTACCTTGCATGCAAAACTTTAACCAAAATTTCTAAGTTAAAAAGGGGCCATAATTTGTAACATATTCTATCAAGAGTTATCTACCATGAAAGCATGATATCCCTAAACATATTAAAGATGTTTCAAATCAATTCCATGCCTGGATACTGAGATATAAGCATAAGAGTATCTTGCATGCAAAACTTTAACCAAAATTTCTAAGTTAAAAAGGGGCCATAATTTGTAATATATTCCATCAAGAGTTATCTACCTTGGTTGTATGATGCCCCTAAACATATTTGTAAACTTTCAAGTCAATACCATGAATGGTTATTGAGATACAAACTGGATAGTAGCTTGCACGCAAAACTTTAACCAAATTTTCTATTGCATGCAAAACTTTAATCAAAATTTCTAAGTTAAAAAGGGGCCATAATTTGTAATATATTCCGTCAAGAGTTATCTACTTTGGTTGTCTGATGCCCCTGAATATATTTATAAACTTTCAAGTCAATGCCATAAATGGTTATTGAGATATAAGGTTGATAGTAACTTGCATGCAAAACTTTAAACCAAAAGCTGCAACGCCAACGCCGACGCAAGGGCGACTACAATAGCTCTCATATTCTTCGAATAGTCGAGCTAAAAATGATGCATGTTTTTAAGTATATGGTATATAATGACCTGTCTGGAGCTGAAATACAAGAGACAATACAATACAATGGCCATGAGGTGGTCCAGGAGATAAACCACAAAATGTCATTCTTCACCCATCCCAAGCCTTAAGCATCTGATACTTCTAATTAAATACATACCATTCAACACATCTGATTCATATTTTACTGTTTTACTTCTCCCCCATAAACAAAGATATTTAGAAATCATCAAACCTCAATAAAACTAAACAACATTCTTATTGAATGTGAATATTTCTATCCGAAGATCCAAGAACCTCTCCCCTGAAAATACATTTACAAAATTATTTTTGTATACTAAATGAAATGTACATGAAAGATGTGAAACTTCAGAAATTAAATCTACTTGAATAACTCATTCTTAGTGAAACTGGGAAATTATCCCTATATCCCTAAAACCATTAACTTCTGTATCTCCACGGGATTGACAGGTTCCAGGTTTGAACCCTATGGATCTGTCCAATGTTTACCAAAATATTTAAATCACAAGATTCAATATCTACTGTAGGATAACACAATGTGATCAGTCAAGGGTTGACTTGGTTAATTCAAAAGTACAGGTTGGCTTTTTGTGATACTGCTTGTGACAGTCAATCAGTAAAAACAGAAAATAGTTCTTGAACAAAAGACAAGATGGGGCTTAATATTTCTCTGCAAACTCAGGGAGAGTGCACACACAGCATACCACAAGGTATTTGTAAGATTAGAATATTTGTACAGTAACATGGCTGAACAATAAAGTTAACAAATGAACATGACAAATAAACAAGTGGATCTTCAACTTGCTAAATGGACCTGATAGGTCTCCTTGCAAAATAAACAATAATATTATAACCATTTCTAGGTGCACAGCACAAGGTGTGACCGGCCAGGTTGGGATGATATAGGAAGATGTGACACAATATTGCACTGAGGAAATGGTGGACACAATATCCGTCTCTCAATTTTTGAAAATGACTGAAATACTGCTGATGGGATGTTTAATCAAGATGTTAACAAAACATAACAGAAACTGCTCCTTCTTTGAAGGGAGGTCTAATCAACCGCAAAAATTACAAGTACAATACAGAGGGCCATAGAGGCCCTAGATCGCTCACCTGAGTATAGGGTTACCCAAGAACATTTGTATTAAAACATTATGAAATCTGGCCAGTAGTTTTGAAGGAGATGATTTTTAAAGATTTTATTTTTTTTTCTTTCCATTGCCATTGCAACCAGAGTTCTATATGGATCAAGTTTATTTCAGCAACTTTTGTGGAGGTTCACCCAAGGATCATCCCTGCCAAGTTTAATCAAATTCTGTCCAGTGGTTTCAGAGAATATGTCATTTAAAGTTTTCACTATATACATTAAAGGCAAATTAGCCCCGCCCCTGGCGGCCATGTTTTTTAACGAAACGGAATAATATTAGCGATCTTGGTTACCCAAGGAACATCTGTACTGTACTAAATCATTTTGAAATCTGGCCAGTGGTTTTGAATGAGATGATTTTTAAATTTTTAATATTTTTTTCTTTCCATTGCCATGGCAACCAGAGTTCTACATGGATCAAGTTTATTTTAGCAAGTTTTGTGAAGGTTCACCCAAGGAACATTCCTGCTAAGTTTCATTAAATTCTGTCTAGTGATTTCAGAGGAGTTGTTGTTTAACCCTTTCCCTCATATAGACTCATTTTGACGCACTCAATAGGTACCACATAAAGCCTGATCTGCAGAAAGCCAAACTCAAACCTTACCAAATTTAATTGTAAAATCCTCATTACCAGACCACTGAGGAGCAGCGAACAGCATAAAACCTGATCAGCCTGCGAGTTACTCGCAGGCTGATCTGGTTTTATGCTG